>JAPMLY010001007.1:12500-137723 GCA_026401115.1 Tetraselmis chui
GAAGCTGTGAGCGCCGGCCTAGGTGCGTCCCACTCTGGCTGACAGGCACTCGGGGCTCTGCGTACGAGGCACATACTCGCTCGTACTACCAAACTCGCTGACGATGCGACGAGGATATTTCTGTACCCAGTACGGATACCGTACCTCTATCGCGATCTCGGCAAACAATATATAATAATAATGACTTGAATAAAATCGGACGTACATACAATCGGACGGACGTACATACCCTGTTCACCACGGTGATACGGATACCACCACACACTTACACTCTTTTTCATTGTCAGACTACTTGTGGCATACGGTTTGCTGGCCGGAAATGGCGCTCTAACTTTGCCAGACACACTAACATGTTCTCAAATGGCAATGGCCCCTCCACTTGTGGCCACCGTCACCAGGCTCGCCATCTTGTGACCTCCTCTCCGGCCTTATTATCCCCTTGTGCCTCGGGCGCTCACCTTTTATCTCCCATCCAAGCTCGCCCTCTCTCCGCTCCATGCCCCCACTGTGCGGCCGCTCCCGTTTCTCCAATGACCGTCTTGGCTGCTCCCGTCCGTCGCACAATGGACCATGCTCCCCCCCAAACAATTGATACCCTCCCCCCCTTGCCTCCGGTAGACCCCCCCCTTGGCTCCACTCCCTCCCTAGGACCCCCACCCCGAGTTGAGCCGGTGCTTACCCCCCCCCCCCCGCCTTCCCCCACCCCTCCCCCACCTCCACATGATGGACCCCCGTTGCCTCATGGACAAGCCTTTTTTATGCCCTCGTATGTTGCCGCACTCCGCCGAGAGGATGCTCTCCGATCTCCCCCTCGCGCTGTTGCTCCTGCCTCCTGGTCCTCCGACAATGACCATGTCGCTTGCCTAATGCGGCTCAAACCTTCCACTGCGGCCCGGGGAGGTTATGCGACAGCGAGAGATGACCTTAAATCTGCTCTACAACACACCCTCAAATATGCGACATCCCTTCCCTCAACGGACTCTCGTGCCGCCGGAGCTTTTTTAGCAATTTACCTCTTGGCGGCCTCCTCCTCCGTCCGTTTCCGGCTGCGGCCGATGCTCGCATCCGGTCCCTTGTCCAACGTCGAGTCCGTCTTTGGTTCTCTGCGTCCGTAGAGGATGGACTCACGGGCATTGACACCCTTCCAAGTGATATTCGGGATGGAGGTGAGCTTGCCCGTGCGTGCCCGGGGGCTTTTGTGTCTAGACGCTCTAGTGGTCGAGGCCAGAGTGGGGGTTGGGGGGGGGAGGGGCTCTCGTCGTCGTCGGGCCCGGCCCACTCGCCGGGAGCAACATCACCCAACGACTCAACTTTTTTACGGTGACCTCCGACGCCGTGCTGCCTTCCGTCGAGCCCGCGAGCTAGTGGAAGTTGGCCAGGTGCGACGAGCCCGTATGGCCCTAGACGGAGCCGACTTCGGAATGTTGGAGGACGCGGACGCGGCTCTTCATGCTCTTCAGCGGTTGCATCCTCCGCTTGGTACTCCCCACCCGAATGTGACCTCCCCGACCCCTTGCCCCCTCCGGCGCGCCTACCCTTCACTTTTTTATATGAGCGTGACAGCCTCCAAATATGGGAAGAGTCTATGCTCCTTCTCCTGAGTAAAGCACCTCGCTTGTCAGCCCCCATGTTGATGGCTAGCGATGGGAAATTAAAATTGAAATTGTTTACAACATGTACCGTATGCGCCGGTTTTTCACCAAAAGCCGGATGCGTCGGCTGCTGTCTCTGGGCCCTCCCAACTATGCCATACAGGAAACTTGCAAGTCAGGGCTAGACCGTGAACCACCTATGTCCAACCTCTCCAAGTGTGGTCGGGGGTTTCACTCCTCCCCGGGGAGGGTCTGGTGCGGGTTGAAGGTGGTGTGCAAGAAGGGCTTGAGGAGGTGCATCATGTGGAGGCGCGGCGAGAGGTCGTGCGTGATTTGGTGCGGTAGACAAGGAGGAGGTAATGCAGCCATTGGACGGTGTGCGCATGGTGTGTGGAAAGGATGTGAGATGTGTCGAGTCGTGCTTTGGAGATGAATTTGTCCGGAGGGTCGGTGCGGAGAGTGAGGAGAGAGGTGAGACTTGCGATTGTGGATGAGTGCGGTGTGCCCGTGCGGCTCATGACAATCGGGAGGATGTCGACTTCGGTACCTGGCCAGTGGTTGCGGATGGCATTTGCGAGGGGTGTGTATTTGTCCCTAATCAGGTGGGCTGTATGTGAGAGGTTGTGGTCGGTGCAGTACTTCCACTCCCCTATCTGTATTTTCTTGATAGATGAGTATCGGCGGCGGCCGTTGGAGTGACCGACGAAGCGAGGTTCGAGGAGGCGAATGAAATCGGGTTTGTGCGCCGGGGGACGTAGTGCGGGTGGGAGAATCTCGGGGGGGGAGGATAGCGGGGCACGAGGTTAGGGAGCCGGGCGAGAGACCTTCGTCAGCAGCAACAAGGCGGGTAGGCATGTGGGTGGGGTGAGGGGGGTGACAGTCGAGAGGGGTGTGGGTGGGGGTGGGGCGGGTGAAAGACTTGATGGGTTTGTTACCGAAGTCTGCAGTGATAGTCTCCCAGCGACCTCCGTTGTGGCGTTCGAGGAGAGATAACATGAGTTGTAGCGCGTTGTTGTGTCTGTCCTGTCTTAGGCCGGACATGGATGGGCAGTTACCGGCCATGTGGCCGTTGCTGGTGAATGGGCCACACATGGGACATCGCATGGTGGGGTTGTGTGTGAGCATGCGTGTGTTGTGGACGCCCCATATGAATTCTTGCTTGTGGGTGAATTGGGTGCTGGTGAGTGTTGCGACATTTTTGTGGAAGGTGAAGTCGGCACCGTCTGCCGCGGCGCGGGCGAGGAGGGCACCGTGTTTGGATGTTTGTGAGAGGGGTGTATGTGTGTGTTTGCAGCTGTGGGTGTGTGCGTCGGCTTTGAGGTTGCTAGCGATGGGAACATTTCCATGACTTGAATGTTCAGGCTCCTTGGTGTCGGCACACGCTCAGTCGGACTCACTGGTGGCATCCCCCTCACTCTCCTTACGTCGTCGGTGCCTTACGATTCTAAGTTCCGCGTCTTCGGGTGCGCCGTCTTCGCCAAAGTGCCAGACAAGATGCGTCGGAAACTCGGTGAGAAAGCGTTTCGTGGCGTCATGGTTGCCTATCCCCTTGACGCACCCGAGTACCGCGTGTACAATCCGGAGACTCGCCGCATCACCACTTCCGTCCATGTGGTCTTTCATGAAGACACTCCGGGCTTCGGCAAACGCCTCTCCATCGACTTGGTCATCACCGACTCCTCGGATGCCGAACCCCCCTAGGACACCTCACCACAATCCCACCCCATTGACACCACCTTGCCCGAAGCCCAACCCCCTCCTACAGCCCCTCGCCAGTCTTGTTAATATCCCTCCGTAGGGCTGCTAATGGACACATATGTACGTTGGACTCCGGGGGAGTCTTGGCCCTCCACACATAGGTGGTCGCACTGTATGCACGATGCGCGGAATTCATATACACAATATGTTCCAATCGGGTTCCGACTTTTGGGGCGGTACTTGGATAAGGCGTACAACTCCGTTCCGGGAGGCGTGGGTTCTAACCCCCCTCATGGCATTTCTAACAAGATTCAGCTCCTGTCTCATCCCCTTCGCTACGGCGAACTTGTTGCCCACATGTCCGCCTACCCCCCGACACTCGTGACGGCGTGCTGTGACCCTGAGCATGGCAAAGCCAAAGAGGACATCTTCGAGCAACCTCACGTGCCCGGCCTTATCACTAGTTCACCCTACACACATGCCGGCACATCGCCTACTACCGTCGCTCTCCTCTCCGCCCGAGAGTATGTGGAACCGAAATTGCACCGGGCTACGTTGGACACCGCCCAGGCCCCCCAGTGGCAAGCCGTTATGCATCATGAGTATTCCTCCCTCATGGACAACGGCACATGGGAACTAGTGGACCTTCCCCATGGTCGCGTGGTCGTTAACAACATGTGGATCTACAAAGTCAAGTCCGACACCACCGGCGATGTCACCCGCTTCAAAGCACGGTTCGTCGCCAAAGGGTGCAGGCAACGCGTTGGCCTAGACTACACGGAGACGTTCTCCCTTGTCATCCGCATGGCCATCCTACGCCTCTTCCTGACCATCGCAGCCGCCCGCGACCTTAAGCTGTGTCAACTTGACATCGACACGGCATTTATCTACGCCCCCATCAAGGAAGACGTGTATATCCGCCAGCCCCTCGGATTTAGTGATGGCACGTCCAAGGTGTGTCATCTCAAGCGCTGCCTCTACGGACTTAAGCAGTCCCCTCGCGAGTTCAACATGCTACTCCGTGCATGGCTCGTCGACCATGAGTGGCAACAATGTATTTCCGACCCGTGCATCTACGTCTTCCGCACCGGTCACGTCTTCGCCATGATCGCACTTTACGTGGATGACATTCCCGCAGCCTACAATGACGCCGCATGGCTTGCATCGTTCAAGGCTCAGCTCGGCGCACGGTTCAAGATCAAGGACATGGGCTCCCTCTCCCAACTCCTCGGCATGCACATCACCCGCGATCGCTCGGCTCGCACCGTCTTGCTGGACCAATCCAAATGCCTGCGCGACATCCTCGCCAAGTACGGCATGACCGACTCTAAGCCATCGTCCCTTCCTATGGACCCCGGCTTCCTCGCCGGCCTCGCGCACATGACCTCACCCCCTCTCACCGGGGTGGCCAAGGAAGTCTACCCAAGCCTCCTTGGCAGTCTCTAGTACGCGGCCGTTTGCAGGCGTCCCAATGCCTCCACGGCGTTGAGCATCCTCGGCTCCGCACAAGCCTCTCCCACGGACGCACACCCGCACGCTCTGAAAAAGGTCCTTCGATACCTCCATGGCACCATCGACATGCGCCTGACGTTGGGGGTAGGGGGGGGGGGGGCACGGACCACTGTCTCCAACTCACAGGCTTTGCCGATGCTGATTGGGCAAGCGACAGCAGCACCCGCAAGTCTCGTTCGGGCTATCTCTTCACTCTCGGACGCGGGCCCATCAGCTACAAGTCCAAACAACAAACTTGTGTGGCTCAATCCACGTGTGAAGCCGAGCATTACTATACGGCTGACGCCACCAAGGAGGGACTCCACCTCCGGTAACTCATGGAGGAGATCTTCAACTCCCCCATCACCGAAACCACCACCATCTGGGAGGACAACCAAAGCGCCATTGCGTACTCCCTGAATGCCTTGGTCAGCGAGAAGACCAAACACATCGGTATGTAGTGGCACTTCCTCAAAGACTACGTAGACCAGGGAACCATCAAGTTGAGGTACCTCCCCACTGACCAAACGGTGGCTGACATGTTCACCAAGCCACTCTCATGACCCGCAATGGCAAGACACCGAAGTGCAATCCTTGGAGGACAAGACCCAATGCAACGCTTCATCCCGTAGCTACCTTCAGGGGGAGTGTTGTTGTAAGTAATACCTTCTAGTTATTAGTTGCAGATAGCTAATGTAAGCTAGTCTAGATATGATTAGTACGTGTCTAGATCGGACATACCGATAACATGTTTGATTCGGTGCAAAGCAGTCGCTAGGCTATTGCTCTAACACTCATGTTGTCCCGACACCATGCCTCGGGCTTGTTGTCTATGTGACTATCCCTTAGCGTGACTGTGACTGTAACTACGTTTGCGTTAGTTATCTTCCTTATTGATCGTGTGTGCGCGGTTTAACACAAGTACAACGATCGATCTTCACCAAAGCTGGTATCGAGCGAGCCATTCATACCACTCGTATCGGCTTACAAACTATTTTTGATTGCAGCCTATTAAGCATAAACTTGTAAAACGACTTCAACACCGTTTCCCGCCGGAGTTTCCTTGCGGAGCTGTACAAGAATCCCGACTTGCATCCTATTCTCCCGGTGGTTGATACATTCACGGGGCTCCACGGTGTATTATTTCGACCCCAACGATGTTTGGCTCTTGCACGGCACGGTTTAGTCTCGTACGGGTGTCCACCAAGGAGATCCTCTTGGCCCGCTATTGTTCAACTTGGCGATCAGCGCCTCTCTCCGGAATATTGGGTATCGGTGCAATTATTTATCGGCGATCCAAGCCTTGTTCGGCGATGGCAAGTATTTGGTCAAAACGCCCTTCGTTCCAAATGTGATTGCTGTGGTTCCGGAGGACTTATTGAGGAAAGTCTGCTCGAGATTTCAACCAATCAAAGCTTCGTGCATGGTAGCCCCAGATACGGCCCCTCAACTTGTTAAGGTGATACGGGCGAAGGTCCCCGTTGTTACGGATACTAGTAACCTAGGAGCCCCTTTGGCGATGGACTTCTCGATGGCATATGACCCTCTTGCATCTCACAATGAGAACTATGTTTATTCTTGGCTGCAAGACGCCGCGGAGGCTCATCAGCTCCTCTTGCACAAGATCATTTGCTTCGCTATGTCGGACTTCTGAGAAGAAATGCTGCTTTTCGCTTGATGATCACGTGTGCGGTGCGCCAATATGGGTTCTTGCCCCGCACCCCCCTTGAAGTATGCCGGCTGTACCTTGTTGCTGCATATAAGGCCGTTCGTATTGCAGTTTTCCGAATCTTGGGCGTTTCTGAGGACGCACAAACGCTCGATAAACTGAATTGTGCTAAGCGCCACCTTTCCCTCCCCGCGGAGTTTGGGGAGCTTTATGTACCGTCCCTCGAACTCGACATTGAACATGCTCACTATGTTTCATTAACTGCGACCCTCGCCAACCTGATTACTAATTACGAGTCCAAGTTGCTATGTCCTATGTACGTTCTTATCCGACAAGAACTATTGAATGTCACCACTTCTACTTTACCGTGGGCGGTCCAATTGCGAAGTTCGTATGATATGATCTCCACTATGGGCGGGTTTTCGGAATCGGATCTCGTGGTGTTGACTGACACACTAGACCAAAACCTCTCCCATTATGTTGGGCCCGATGTCTGGTGGTGGAATCTCCGGTTAACAATGCGGGGGCGCCCGCTACCCAATTAACTTGCCTACAACTTCCGACTCCCGATTCTCTCACTCGCTCGGGAGATTCCGGGGGCCACATTCAACGGGGAATTTCGCGCATTCTTCGTGTCCGGGCCTACCTTGACCTCTTGGCATTTTGCAGAGTTTCACCACCGAACTATATGAGGGTTATTTCGGGTACGGGTCGTGGGGCTTTGGCTCTCTTTATCGCTTCACATGAGTCCAGTTTCAAGGTGCCATCCGATTCTTATCATATGATGGCAGTGCACCGGGTCCTTGGCCTCACCGCGGAGCGCGCCTCTCATATTCGGAAGTGCCCTCGTTGCAATGAGGCTCCCTCAGAGTCTCGTAGGTATGGATCTTTGCCGACAATATCGGGCACCTCTATGTCGGGTGAGTGCTCCACAACCGCTGTGCTTATGAACTATATTCTCCATTGCCCGTGCTATTGGTACTTAATTTAGCTCCGCTATCGGATTGTCCACGTGCTTGAAGAGTTCATGCTTGAAGCCGGGGCGGGACTAATGGGCGGGACTTGCGGTTGGAGGTCCGTTGTATTCGGTCGGGAGCTTCTCGAGATCGTCCTGGGGTCTCGGTTAGACTTCATGGCTCCACACCGTCAGTTTGTTGTTGATGTGACGATTACAAGTGTTCGCACGAACACCAATGTTCCTCGTCGTCTCGCACTCCACTCTTGCATTGGGAGCTCAGCATGGCAAACTTGATGCGGAGCTCCGCACTTCCGCTTTGCTTGGCACGCCTTCGGCTCAATCTGTCCATGACTACTATCCCTTCGCTCTAGAAGATCGGGGCCGGTTGGCGCCTATGGCGGCTGAGTTGGTTGATCGCCTTGTTATGTTGGTGGCAATTCGTCGCTGCCTTGGCATGGGTGCTGCTTAGTCTCGTTCTTTGCGCTCTCACACTTATGTCCGTATGCAACATTTCGTTCGTCGAACCACTTTTGTTCCTTTTCGGCACATTTTAGGGGTTGTGCGGCGAGAATTCATGCAACGTTTTTATGTTGTTCTTCATGGTACTTTGGGTTCACATCTCCGCGACGCTTTGCAGGAGGGTAGTGTTGATGCTGTGGCGTGCCTTCCTGTTCCTCGGGCAAAAGCTTTTTTCCTCTTTTGTTCTTTTTCCTTGGTGGTCTCCGCTGCTTTTTTGAAAGAAATTTCTAATATTGTCAGACGATATGTCCCGCCTGACAACGTGAATGCTATTGTAACTGCTTACAAGCAAAGAAGCTCGCCGCTCTACTTTTCGTCACTTTTATTGCGATGTGCGTCGGGAGTTCATGCAGCGTCTTTCGGTGGCTCCCCGTGGTACCTTAATTTGGTTCCAATCTCCTTGATGCCTTGCATGAAGGAGGGCACTTTTGATGTTGTTGCATACTCTCATGCCCCGCGTGTTTAGGGGGCCTGTTTGTTTTCCTCTACTAAAGTACTAATCCTCCATCTCCTTTCGTGATGTTGGCTGTTTTCACCGCTTTTTAGCAATTATAATCTAATTACAAAGACGGCTACGCGGAATCTGTAGAGTGAAAAGAGGGGGGGGGGGGAAATATTGTAATGATCGAGGGATGGATTGTCGCGTTGTGTATCTATTTGTAATGCCAAGATGCAAATTTCCCCCTGCCTCTCAAATTCTTTAATATAAATGTGCATATGGCCCGCAAACCCCATTTGCTAAGCACTTGGTTTGTGTAACAATTCCAAATATTGCATGCATGCATGCATGGAAGGAAGAGCCCACGAAAGGAAAATCATTCAATTTATATGCATGCGCGCTTGTGAAATTCAATCAAATAATTGCACAAATTGAAATTTAAATTGTTTAAAACAATACCGAGTTAGCGCGGTTGCTGTCTATGGGCGGTCCCTTAATCAGCCATATAGGTATCTCATCATTGGGGCTCACGCCGTGAAACACTTGATCCAACCTATCCAAAACACATGTTCTAAATGACAGTACATTACCGTCAAATTCATGAAGTTCGCATATTTTGCATTTGCCATCGCATTTTTGCCTGCGTGAAAATATGAAAATATATGTGTCACGAGTCTCCACGATGCACGGCGTGCTCTAGAAGCTGCGAGGGCGCTAATCAGCCAAGCTCGTCAACCGGCCCTCGTCGGGGCGGGCCTACGACATGACCTTTGCTCACGTGCGACTCCGGTCGTGCCGGGGCTAGGGGAGCGGGAAAGATAGGTGAAAAATCCCCTCGCTTAGGTCGTCGACGTACGGTCCCGTCTCGATCCACTCATGCCCTCGTCCGAGACAGAAGCTGCTCCTCGCGTCGTAGCGCGCCTCCTAGCCTAGACTTCCCTTCCCCTCCGAGGGTTAGGAAGGAAAAGAAGTCCGCAGCTTCAAACGGTGTTTGAGGTGGCGCTCATGCCCTTTCGCCAGACTTGTCTCATGTCCCCGGCCCATCTCCGTATGTTTTCTAGCACATGTTAGATCGCGTAGAGTCCGCCCGTCTCCACCCCTGGCGGTTTACGTTGTCAAGGGACCGCTTTATAAGTAGTGTGTCGTCGCGATAACCATGAGCACATTGTCTACTTGCATGTCACTTCTGAAATGCAAGCACTTTTGTCACCATGATGCTTCAGTTTGCATGTCGATATCGTGGTACCGACTAGAAGAGTGGTTGGGCGAACATGCGGATCGAGTCGCCGCTCCGCAAAGATGTTGGGTACGGAAATAGCTATTTGAAAACCCCCCGTACCGGGGTTTTCCGGCGGCGTTTAATCATGTTAACCTCCGCCGCTAGATCGTGTCGCTCCTCCGGCTGCGACCCTCCGGCATGCGTAGCTTCTCGTCTCGCCCCCTAGTAAATATACTCGAGATTTACATGGCTGGTCGTATGGGAGCGAACGCCCTTCCCTTGCGGTGCTTCCCGGTTGTCCACCGCCAGCTCCCCCCCCCCCCCGCCAACTCAGATCCGCATGCACCCTCCTCACCGCAAAAAATATCTTCATATACATATCCCGCCCGCAGGAAGGAAATTTTCGAGGATGAGTATCAAACCTTGAAATGAAATATCGGACTAGCCGAGCGGGAGATCTTAATGTTCGTGTACAAGTAATACTTTTAAAAGCCCTCCGTACATGGGCTTTCCGAAAGCTGTTGATCGCGCGGATCGCAGCCGCCGGAGTCACCCCGCCTAGTCCCAAACCGTACCATGCATGGCACGGCTATAGGATTACCATGGCCCACCACGAGGAGGTGGGGGTGAGTGCCAACGGGCCTGCGGGCGCACCCCCCTCCGGGGCCGCGCCCGTTGCGCCGCCGGCGGGCGTCAATAATTACAAAACTTACTGCGGGTTTGAATAGCGACAATGGAATATCATAAGATACTTGCAATTCTATATGCCAACAATAATGCACCGTGTGACAATAATGTATGGTGAGTTACGGCTCCCAAGCTGCTAAGACGTAACGGAGGATGGAGACATATCGGCCATTATTGGCGAGCTATCGAATAGATTCCCCACGCACGGGGGTGGGCGAGCACACTTGCAATTGACTCGTGCCGGATGTGAACATAGTCGCCGCGGCGGATGGGCACAATTAGAAGTGGGTAGAAGCGCACTAAAATCCCTCCACGATGATCGACAATCCAAGCATAACTTAACATTATTCTCGTTATGTATATACAACATGCGTCACCGGCTTAGTATTAGGTGTTCATGAACAAGGCATACCGATCGACGCTATGAGGTTGTTGTCTTGCCCATCTTGCATGTCATCAAAGGTGGCAACACCACTGGCCAACTAGCTCCTTAATGAATGAAGTCAGTTTGTGTTCCCAGACGGAACGCGCTAAATTCTTAGGTCGTGTCGGTATTTAATTATATTGTCATTTTGTCACGTATAATATAATATGTCCGACGTGTCATGTTTTGCATCGATCGGCACTGACGACGTGCAAGTCAAGCGGCACATGTTTTTTCTTATGCGGTGCAATGATAAAGACATATTACACCAATGGCGTCATATGAATAGGGAAGTTAGGTTCTTAATCCTCATCAGAAAATACAGCCGCCAGCGGCCTCCAAGCTCGACAAACGACCCTCCTTTCTGCCATCATTAAATGACCGAATAACACAAGATTATTCCCACTTTTTTAATATCGACGCCGAGGGCTCGAGATAAGTGGGACAACGCTCGAAACAATTCGTTGTCGAGATATGTGAAGCTGCTTCTCACGCCCTTTGAGGAACCCGGGAACTCCTCAGACACGAGGCGAATTGCAAGTCGTTCCCAATGCAAGACCTGAGTTCTACTTCCAAGCATGCATGTCCCACCCATTGGGAAAGCAGATGCCAAGGAATTCACTGTCCTCAACCCAGACTCACGTAGCACAACTGAACATTGTCAACCTTTCATAAATTTCAGCGAACATTGTCCACCGCTCGCCGTCGCACATTCGAACAGTCCCCTTTCGTAATGCTGATATCTTTTGTCTTTGCCAGAACAGAATACCAACAGGTACCCCTTTTGCCCCCTACTCCCGAAAGAAGAGACTAAGGCGTACACACCGCTATCATACAATGCTATGTTACGGTATTATTCGCATCGGTGCTTCCGGCAAGCATCATCCAGCATGTTCGAATATCGTATGCATAAACGAGACGGCGTTTGCATGTGTGTGTGCTTCATGTCTGCATCTTTTCTACCCGCATAAAGCGATTCGCCTTCGGAAAATAAGCACGTCAGCGGCACCCATAAAGAATCCATATAGCACCGTGGAACGACTTTGGCGGGTTGGGTACAACAATGCCTGTCACATTCCAGAGGCAGCCCGAGCCGCCGCTTGTTATGAACCCCGCGCATGCGTATGTCGGCCGCAAGCAAGCAGGCCTGCCTCGACAACACTTCTGATCAGAATTGCGACAGTTGCCAAATGAATCTAACCGTCGCGCATGTGTGGCGAGTAACGAGCTGCGGAGTTGTGATAATATTCCTTTCTTGCATAGTTACGTTTCGTATGGGTGAGCCTCGTCCGTTCCCCTTTACACCGAGATTTTGGTGACCTTAAATTTGCTAAGGCTCTGACGGTGGCCGGCCATGCGCCGGTAGTGCTTCTTCGGCTTCATCTTGTACACCAGAATCTTGGCCCCCTTCAGCTCCTCCATCACCTCCGCCTCTACGGTCACGTTCTCAAGGTAAGGCTGACCCACCATAAAATCGCCCTCGTTCCTCGCCGCCAGCACGCGCCCCAGCTGGATCTTCGACCCAGGAGCGGCCTGACCCGACGCGCAAAGCAGCCACCGCCAGAGTTAGTCCGGCGAGAGCCAATACAGGTGCCTTTAAACCCCCACTCGCGACGCTCATTAAAACACGGAATTGCAACGACCGCTTCCTAGCGAATCTCAAGTGCGGCGCGTTTGGGAAAGGTGCACACCTCCAGCCGGTTGCAAGAGTACCAACGCCCCTCCTCCACAATGATTTGCTGCCCAGCAACCTCAACGATGGCGTACTTGGTGGAGGTGGACACGTAAGAGGGGGAGTCCGCACTCGCGGTCGCCGCTGCACAAAAAACGCACCAATCAGCTTTGCATAAGCGCACTGCCACGTCAACAGCCGCAGCCCAATCGACCCTAGCGCCGCTCAGAGCAGTTAACTGACGTCGAGTCACGCCACCTGAACATGCGCTAGCGTGCCTGAGGCTTAACCCGCCAAATGCGATGCTGACGTTTTTAGAAATCGAAACTTCGGCTAATACCAAGCATACTTCCCCGAAAAGTGCCCGAGAGAGATACTGAAAGCTGTGTGCTGGACAGCCACTGGACAGTGATGCAGATTGGCGGCTCCTTAAGAAGACCAGCAGCTCCCGAAAATACACTAATAACCGCTACAATATTTGGGAGCGTATATGCACGGCTTACCGTAGGCGATTCCCGGGCGGGCGGCGCGGACACTCTGAGAGCGCTGGGTGGCCGGGGCAGCGAAGCGTAGCGCGGGGGCGGTGACGGGGGCCGCCAGGCTGGCGGGGGCGCCGCCGCGGGAAACGGGGCGGCCGGTGGACAGGCTAGCGCGGAGGGACATAGTGGCGGCAGCCATTGTATTCACAAATGTCCAAACTCTGTGTCAGACTGGGAACTGGGAGGACAACGTTACTTCCTCAGTACAAAGCTAAGGGTGGGAGAACGGTGGTGATGCTCGGCGGGCCGGGCTGGAGCAGCGGTGCGAGGCGATGCCGGCCGTGATGCGGCGGCTGCGCAGAGGCAGACAGACAGACGATAACGTTGCGACGAAGTCCGATTGGCCTT
The DNA here is from genome assembly GCA_026401115.1 of Tetraselmis chui. NCBI lineage: Eukaryota > Viridiplantae > Chlorophyta > Chlorodendrophyceae > Chlorodendrales > Chlorodendraceae > Tetraselmis > Tetraselmis chui. Next base: position 25,756 of record JAPMLY010001007.1, read on the forward strand.
GCTAGTACTTCACGATGCTATTGATTTTGTACGTGCTATATAGGGCGTCGCCTTTGTACTGCGATACCGCTCTGAGCACAGGTCGCCACGTCGACCCGAAGCATCCGATTAGTAGTAGTAGTAAGTACATGACAAACTGAAGGTACAGGTAGAGGTAGCTTTTGAAAATGTGAATAATAGTCTTAGGTTTTTTCCTCTTTTCTTCTTTTTGCTTAAGCTGAAGTTTAGAAAACGAAATCGACTTTCGCTTTTTTGTACGGAACTTTATCGTTCGCGTAGCGATGTGCTGACGTCGGCCTGTTACGTAAACCCAGGTTTAGAAAATGAAATCGAAGTTTCACGGACACAGCTAGTACGAGTACCGGTATCCGTACCAGTACCGTACCAGTACCCGTACGAATATATGCAGGAGTATCCAGCGCATCACCACCCGCGCGCGCACCCGGCGCGCGAATTCAAACATGACGAGCATCAGCTCAGAGGCGCTGCTGTTTTTCAAACTCGGCGGAACCCCCTGGAAGCAGTCAAACGTGCTGCCCAGCCGTCACGCACCCCCCTCGGCTTCGCAGCCGCAAACCGCTATCGTGTGCGAGTGCGTGTGCACGATGCGCCTCAACGTTGCCTCCGTGATTGCGGTGGTCGCATTTGCGGCGCTGTGCGATGGCGCCGCTGCAACTCGCAACTTCGACCCCACCCACAAACGCAAACTTCTACTTCTCGTTGTTGTAGTTGCCCTGGCTATGACACTGGCAGCGGCAGCCGTTGCGTCGCGCAAGGCGAGGCAGCACGCTGAGAACATTGCAGAGCCGCGTGGCCGGAAGCGTAAGGCCGAGACCGCACAACGCAAATACTGTTGGAAGGAGGACGGTTTTGCTGGCCTCAACGCCATCAGAAATAAGCCCCCCAGCGCAGAACTAGCCAGATCCCTCGGTGCGCTCGGTGTTCTGGCCAGAGTCCGTGCCAGCCACGGCCTAGCTAGGTGTGGACGGGATGGCGGTGCGGGGTGGGCCGGACGGAAAGAGGGCGGCCGCCCGCTGCTCGGCTGACATCGAGCTGAGCAGTGCCAGAAGCTCTTGCGGCAGAGGATTCTCCGGCACGTTCGCCCGCTCCATTCTAGCAAGCGAGGCCTGTGGACCCCTTCCACAGGTGGAGGCGTGGCTTGCGGATGTAGTCGCCTACTGGTGTTTGGGCGGTGCGGGTGGCCATGCTACCGGTCGCGCGCGCACACATGTCGTAATGTACAGCCACGACTTCGTTTGCGACTTTGATTCGGACTTCGAAACGAAAACAAAGTCGCCCGACTTTGTTTTCATTTTGGGCTTGAAACAAAGTCCGAATCAAAGTCCGTGGTACGTTTTGGGGTTGACTTTGTTTTCTAAACCCCGTACGAGGGCGAATCGACTTTTAAAATGTACGGGTTATCGGAAATAAAAAGTCGATTTCGTTTTCTAAACTTCAGCTTTAGTGGAGCAGCGGTTACAAGAAGAACAAGATGAGCACGGACAGGGAAAGAGACCGGGAATATGACAGGGAAAGAGACCGGACTAGCATCCCGTTGCCTATGTGCTTATGTACAAGGTAGCTATTTATTATCCTAGTACTTAGCGATATGTTATTAGCGGTTCTATTTCCCCGTTAGTGGCGGTCGGCCGCCCCTGCCGGTGCCTTCGCGGGCTGCCATCTCTATCCTTCTCACTTCTCTAGCCACCACACCCGGCCCCCTTGTGGGGCCGGCACGACCTACGTGTAGCTATCCGTTCCCGATTCCGACAAGTAATGGGCCCTCCATCAAGTTAGACTGGAGAAGAGCGCGTGTAAAGCGCTCGGCGCCACCCTTGTCCTACCTACTCCCACGTAAGAAAGAGACGGTGTGAGAGTAGGTTTGGCGGTAGAGGAGGTCGCGAGCTGTCGCGTGACTTTGTAGTCATGTCATATTTGCGCCGGTGGGGCGCTAAGGCTTGGTAGAGTTATCACCTACAATTTGATTTGCTCGTTGGTGTCACGTTTGACGCAATGCGGATATTCTCAAGTTGTGTCTGAACTGTCGGGTGTTTGACAGTGTCTTCAAGTATGCGCTATATTGTCGTGAGCTTGACGTTGTTGGTATGCACGACTTTGGCCTTGACGAGCTTGAGAACGACGAAAATGTCAAGATAATGTCCATTCGCCGCTTCGGAGATTGACATGTGAGGAATTTAGAGAAAGAGTGAGCGAATTATGGGACGCATAGATGACGGGTATGGCATGCGAAGTCGGCGTATTCATGTAGAGCCGGATTTTTTCTAATTTTTTTTTTTTTGGGGGGGGGGGGGGGAGGGGGGCGTCGGCGACTATTGCCCATGTGCGATGGGCGGTAGGTGGGGGGTCTTCATCGGATTGGTCGGTGGGATTCTCATGTTGGACGTCCTCAATACTCGGGAGGGGGATGGTCGCCCGTCTTACCAAAGCAATATATCTCGGTAGGTCGGGTAGATTCATGTTCGTCGGTAACCATCCCTGATCGGTGGCTAGAGGGAGAGCGAGACCTATTAGCGAGGGAGTTCAAGAGGCAGATTGAAGGATTGGGTGGGCACATCGAGTGAGCAAGAGACCTAAGGTGTTGGTGGACGGGGTTGGAGTAGGTCGAAGCCTTTGACGCGTAGCGATGTAGGTCGTAAACATGAGGGTGATACTACGAGTAGGGCGGTGAGTGACGATCGGTAAGGTCGTGTAGTGTACGCCGAGGGGGGCGGGTGGGCATCGCTGCTAGATTTTCGGCGGCGTGCACAACTTGCCTAGTAGTGCTCAAACGGGGACTCGCTTGTGGCAGCGGAGAGCTCTCGGCTCGGGCTTCAACAATGTCGAAATACTTTTGAGTTTGATGAGTGTTTTTGGTATCGTTGAAGGTGTGCGTGGGTGTGTTGCTGGTAGGAATACGATGAGCTAAGTGTTGGCATGGGGACTACCCGGAAAGTATCGAGGATCGGTCTATCACGTGGCTAGCCGGGGTCGAGAAGGCACAGCCCTAGGGAGGAGGGCGGATAGCGTCGTTTGCGTGTAGGAGAGATAGAGTCGCTGGCGGGGTCGACATGGGTCGTCCATGTGGCGGTAGTCGTTTGGGGAGGGTGGGCCATCGTGGTGGTGGTGGCTACGGTGACAACCCTCATAAAGAGACATGTATGTGTAGAAATCTGCGGGAAATAACTAGAGTTTCCGTGAATTGTAATACTTTCCCTTGAAATTAGAATTTACTTTTTTTGATTTACTGCCATTCTTATTTAGTACCGGGGTACATATATACTGATTTCCAAAACCCTCCTTACATGGCTTCCCGACAATTGTTGATCACGCGGATCGCAAATGCCGGTGCCTCATTTAGCCCCGTACCGTGCTAGGCTTGGCACGGTTACATGGCTACCATCGCCCACCGCGTGGACGTAGAGGTAGGTGCCGACGGGCCTGCGAGCGCACCCCCCTCCGGGGCCGTCGCCGTAGCTCCGCCGGCGTGAGGCGCCGTACTTTTCCTAGTTTTCGCTACCGGCTCGAAAGAAAGGAACACTGTATATGCATTTGTCTTCCATCAATAAGTGGATCGAAATAGACGGATAAAGTCCAATAAAAATGAAAATTGATTTGCAACAATACTAGCAAAATGGACATGTTGGTGTCTAACGGCCATCAGTTGCTCAACCATTTAGGACACTTAAGAGCAAAGATTGGGCCGGGTACTCTTCGACCATGTACACCTATTGACACACCTATATGCAATGTGTGCCGACGTTCCTCGGAGGTTGAAAATAGTACATAGCCGCAGTAATTGCCACAGTCCCCCCCGCCTAAGCACTAACAAAAAAATGTAATCACGAAAAACAGATCTACAAAAACTAGTTGACAAGAAATGCGAAATGAAAGATGCTGCTCGACCTTCACGATGCACGGCCCGCCCCCACCAAACCGGGGTGCCGACCGGCCTAGGCCGATCGGCTTTCGAGAGGGGCGACGGGTCTAGCTCCCGCGTGACTTCGGTCTTGCCGGACAACCGGACATAGGAGGGGAAAGGCTAGCGAAGAAAACCTCCTCACGTTGTCGCATGTCGATCCCGCCGTCGCATCACGTAAGCCCCGTCCTAAGGATGTTGCCGCTCCTCTTGTCGTGACTTTCCTCCTTGTCGAGATCCCCCGTCACCTCGAGGGCAGGTGGACGGGGCCGAGACAACCAGAAAGTTAGCGCTCCTGCCGCCGCGCTAAAATGTTTTCCCGGCCATTTCCCCGGCTTTTTCCTATCATGTACTCTTAGCGCTAGCATCTCGTTGCCTCTAGTGCTTACGTACAAGGTAGCTATTTGTCATCCTAGTACTTAGTGCTATGTTATTAGCGGTTCTATTTCCCCACTAGTGGCGGTCGGCCGGCCCTGCCGGTGCCTTCGCCGGCCGCCGTCTCTCTCCTTCCCACTTCTCTAGTCACCACAACTGGCCCCCTTGTGGGGCCGGCACGACCTACGTGCAACTATCCGTTTCCGATTCCGACAAATTATGGGCCCTCCACCAAGTTCCACTAGAGAAGAGCGTGTGTAAAGCGCTCGGCGCCACGCTAGTCCTACCTACTCACATGTAAAAAAAGTAGACCGTGTGTAAAGCGGTCGGTGCCACGCTAGTAATTCATCGTCCAACCGACACCACGCTTCGCCTTCGAGCTGGTTGTCCACGATTGTCCTACCATCTCCCACGTGAAAAGGAAAAGAGGGTGTGTAAAGCGCCCGGCGCCACGCTCGCCCAACCCAGCTTTCAGTCGTCTCACCTAGCCTTTAGCCTACCGATGCTCTCGATCGGATTTGGTGGTTTAAAACCGGCCCGCGAAAATTCGGCCCGTGCGTACTTTAATTAGTACTGTTATTGTTTTTTTCCCGAGGCAACGCCGCAACGCTCACCTAACTTAGCGAGGAGCTAACCTTTCCCACGGCGAAAGGGGGGAGTCAACACGAGCAGCGCCCGTCTATGCTTTTGCGCGCCTACACGCTCCTAACCGCCTTGTTGGCTTTGCTTCTTCCTCGCCGGTCGCTCTCATGCGTCGGCTAATTCGCTCGTGGACAGTTTTTCCCGCTACATGTCAGAATAGTACATTACGCAATACATTTAGAACCGCTTCACATCGGCAACTCGCCGGTAGCGGCACGTTCATGTGAGCGCATGTCGCTACACCTACTCGGCTTGAGACACACGTTACAATCACTACACCTTCGTCTACGATGGCACCTTCCTCGACGCAAGCTAGGACGACGTCAAGACCTCGGCTACCTTGAGGGGGGTGTTAGCACTAGCATCCCGTTGCCCAGTGCTTATGTACAAGGTAGCTATTTGCCATTCTAGCAGCACTCAGTGGTATGCCATACGCGGTACTCTATTCCCTACTAGTGGCGGTCGGCCGCCCCTGCCGCTGCCTTCGCCGGCCGCCATCTCTCTCTTCTCTTTTGTCACCACACCCGGCCCCCTTGTGGGGCCGGCATGACCTCCGTGTATCTATCCGTTCCCGATTCCAAGAGGTACCCCCGGACCGGTCCGGAAACCAGCCAGCGACCGAACCCTCCGTCCACCATTCTTGCGAGGACCCTCTTGTCGAGTGCGAGCCTTCACGCTTACCTGGGCTCGCACTCTTTAGTGTTAGGTGTGCCTAGCGATAGTGGGTAGCGGTAGAGTAGGGCATGGTCGCTATTACCGGATCCAAAAGGCCGTGGGGGCACGGAAATCATTCGAAACCCTCCGTACATGGTTTTCGGGCGGCGGCTAATCCCGAGGATCGCCGCCGCCAAACCTCGCCGCTCCTCCCGTCGCGACACTCCTCCTGCTCTTGGTGTTGTGTTGTCCCCCCTTCGATCACCTCGACGTCAACATGTTGGTCGACGAGTTGCGAGCGCCCTTCCTCGGCGCTACTTCCGGGTGCCCGCCGCTAGCTCCGACACCCTCAACCAACCGATGATTCGTATGTACCCTCCTCGCCATTTTTTCCAGATACATGCCCATCCCCCCAAACATGACGGTATGCATGAGTAATAAGTCGCAAAAAGCCTGTCGGGTGGGTGGAGCGGGAGACATGAGCGCCGGTATTGTACGGATAAGAATATTTTCATCAAAGGCCCTCCGGACCGAGGCTTCCCAATAGTTGCGGATCGAGCGGATCACAACTGCCGGTTTTCACACCGCCTAGCCCCCATAGTGCCGGGCCTAGCAGGCTAGCACGGCTATAGGGTTACAAGCGCCCACCACGAGGAGGTGGGGGTGAGTGCCGACGGGCCTCCGGGGTCGCCGCCGTTGTGCCGCCAACGGGCGCCGACAAAGTCAAGTGGACATACTTTCGGGCGGAGATGAGGTCCGTAGTGATATCGGGCGGGATTGTATGTCCGAGGGAGGTTGTACCAATAAATGCAATTGCCTACATTTTTGCGTGTAGGCATTGAATTGGGGCATTAAGATACTTCATGTTTTGGGGGGGAGGAAAGGTAAAAATGTGTTAAGGCGGTCTCGAACTTGTCTATATAGTGAAAAAGACTTGTTGCGTCTATGGAAATGATTTGTGACATGCACCAGTAGCAACCGATGGCCGCTATTCATGGGCTCTCTCAACCATGCTAGTTTTGAAGCTTACTACACTCCTCCACAAAAGTCCGAACATGGATTATGTTAAACATAATAAGCTAGTCAAGAACACGCTCCCCTCTCACCACGTCAAGCACGACGATGCCATAATACCATCCAATTGTAGGAGAGCCGAGAAGCAAGCAGTAAGCCGTCATCCGGGGTGGTTAGAACTCAGCTTAAAGCGGGTGTTGTCGGTGGAGTTTGTCGGATTAAGCCCGGGAATTCCCAAGGAATTGTCTGAAGTACACACGTCGTTCACAGCGCCACGCTTGGGCATTGCTCAAGCGCTCATGCCAAGCTGCATATTACTCCGTGTTCCACATAACCGTATTGTAGGGGGTTTGGAGGCGTGGATGTCGTGTTCAATGCGCGAGGTTTGGCTTGCGGGTGTGTGAATAAAGCACGGAAGTTCACGCCGCTGGCACGGGTGATGGTTTTGGAAAGCAAGCGAGCAAAAACGCACATGAAGCAGGTTTGGATAAGCACGGCACGCTGTAAACATGCGAGGGCGATTGGCTTAGGGGAGGGGCGAGGTCCAACTTGGCCGATAGGGACGCATCACGTTGACGGTGGTGTTTGGAATGATCATCGATGCTCGGGTATATGTGCTTGTGCCAACCACACCCGCCCCACGCGTGGCACGCGTCGGGAATTAGGCTCGGAAATCAGTAGGAATGAAGAATTGGTAGACATATATCGACAAACCCGCACAAATCGCCTCATGAGGTAAGCCGAATTCGATGGGTGTGGCTTGGCACTGCGGCTCAGCTTTGCCGGAATAATGCGGGTATTAAAGCAATTAAGAGAAAATCGGTTTGTGTGTATTCGAACTCCAAATTAGGTGTATTGAAAAGACGCGTCCAACGGTACCTTTTTCAAAATTTTTGGACCATATTTGAGAAAGTTATGATCGTTTGAACATTGTGGCCGAAAGCGGCTTGCCCTTGGGTTGTGCGCATATCGGTGGTAAGTCTACATACGCGATTTCGTGCGTTTCCCCCACAGCGGTCTGCCCAACACCTCCTCCCTCCTTCGCCTATGCACTATATTTGCGTGACCGTCTAACCAGCACGGCGACTATTTGAAAGCGCGTGCCGCACGGGTGCGGGCGCGATAACCCCAAGTACACAAGCCCGGCAGTGGTCGAATTCGCCCCCCGTAGTTGTCGGTGCATTCCATCTTGGACGCCAAAGCATTGCCTAAGATTTCAGGAGATTTGTCAATAAATTTACGCATGGTTACATTTTCTATTTGCGAAGGTGCGAAATCTTGTCCGGACTTTTGGGGCTAGACCGTTGTCGCTTTATCCGTCCTCTCCGACAAAAAGGGCGTCATTTAAAAGATGTTGCTTATAGCTTGTATTGAACATAAGCATATAGTACACCGCGCATCATGCTTTGACAATGCACAACCGCACCAACCTCCTTATCACCCATATAAATGGCCCTCTTGAAAAAAATGAAGTGCATGGGGCAGCCTGCACAATAATCAAGCTCCAATGCATTAGTGAATATAGTCGTGAAAGAGGAAAGCCACCCACGCGGCCACCTACTATTATAGGGGGCCAAGCGCAAGCACACGGTGAAGTGTTGTGTAACATTTTTCAGGATGAAATGCCCAACGATACCATCAACGACGTCCACTTGAGAGAGAGCAGGAGCACTTATCTGCATGCGTAACGGACGCAGGCGGCTGACTCAAGCCTCATAGTACTTTTCAGCTGCGCACAACATCAGCCGCGGACAGTAGTACTGATACTACACTCGAATGCCACAGTAATCAGAGGCAACGATGCCCCCAGTACTTTCTCTGCAAAGCAAGTCCTCAAACCCCCACCCCCGCGGGAACGTGAAACCAGAAGCGAATCACAACATGCTAGCAGTAGATACTGTCACTCGGCAAGGCAGGAGGGGCATGAGTCAGCGTAGCATTACACAGCCATGCCAAGCGACCGAGGAAGATAGACCATGTTCTTCCCACACCCCAACACGTGCATCAAGCAAGCCCGCTACACCAAGTCGTAGCCATCCGTGCCGGTCGTATCCTCCTGCGCCATCGGGTCATCCGTCCGCTTCTTCTTCATTCGCCACGCCTCCATCTCCTCTGGAGTCACATCCGTATCGTTCGCCTGGTGAAACCCAATCAGCATGAGCGGTCCATCAGCAATGCTCCTCACCGAACCAGACCGATAGGCACCAAATCACAGAGGAGAGATAGATCAGATGGATGCGCGCAGTGATGGGGGGAGAAGGGGGGGATATGCCCCGACACGCACCTTGAGCGAGTTGTACCCACGCTTCCGCTCGTCCTGCGACTCCTCCCTCTCCGCCGCCTTCTGCTTCTCGATGGCTGCCTTGAGCTTCTCCTCGTCCAGCCCATCCTCGATGTTGCCCTCCCCCCACACATCATTCGGCTTGTACCCCGCCAGTTTGCTCTCCTTCCGCTTGCTGTCCAGCTCCGCCGCCTTCGCCTCCATGTTGGCTGCCAAGTTGGCGGCATTTGCCTCCGCAGCCTGAGGACACCAATACCAACGCAATAAGCAAAACGCCGCCCGGACCTGAAACTCCATGCGAAGATGAATCATATCACCACAATAGCCACATCAAGCATTTGTTTGCTTGTTTGTTTAATTGTTATTTGACTGACTTAAGTCGTTCATGTACTTCGTCCGCGTGCCTGTTTGAGTGTGCATGTGCACAGTGTGAATAATGAGTACATGTGCTTTCCAGTAAGTTTGGGCGTGTTCACATTTGTAACATGTGTCCATGTGTCCGTGTTTGGCTACTGTGTTTGGTGTATGCGTCTCAGTGGCTTTATTTCTTACCGTGTCTGCCTTCCCTTTCTGAGTGATTTGTGTGTGTGTGTGTGGTGCGTGTGTGTGCGTACGCGAGTGTGGTGGGGGGAGTGCTCATGTTGTGTTTCTTTGTCCGTTTGCGCGTGGAAGATAATAAAGGCGAATCTGTGTGCGAGTTTATGTGACGTGTGGTTCTATGTACGCGGATGACGATTGATATATATGAAGTGCATGAATGTGCATGTACTGTTTTATCTTAGTGTATGGAAGATCGGTTCTCCTCAGACGGGGCAAAACAGTAAGGAGGGACCACGGACCTCCAGTCCAGCAGCACCCGTGCAGTAGCTGTTCTTCACCAGCGACCGGCAGCACGCAAAGCCCCACTGGCCGTCATGCCACCACGACCCCCAGACCGCCGTGTGGTTATTTATCAGCACATCCTCTTCGTACTTGGAGACCGCCTTGCTCTCCGTTCCCTGAGCAATACCACGACAGCAAACATATGCTGCCGCAGTTAGAATGTCTCCCGAAATGCCCTTTTCTCACCTCCATACACATACACACACACACACACACACGCACACACACACGCACACACACACACACACACACACACACACACACACACACACACACACACACACACACACACACACACACACACACACACACACACACACGCCCACACGCCCACACATACACACACAGGAACAAGACGCGCGCTTCCCTACCTTGATGAGGCGCCCAGCGCGATCGTACTCCACATACTTTTCTGTCTGCCCAAGCAAAAACACCTCCTCCGGCTTCTCCTCCGCCGCATTGCCATACTTCTCTGCGATACTGGCCACATTTTTTGTGTCCAGCTTCCCCTTCTTCTCTTTGTACTGCTTGAACAGCGCCTCCGCCTGCGACGGAACCCCCTGCAAGTGGATATCCTGCCCCTTGTCGTATGCCTTGTGGGAGTGCAGATTGAGTGCCTCCCATCCCTGCAAGCCACCACCACAACCACAGCATGTCGTCAATTGAGGATCGTGCCATACTCATGTCATCTCCTCAAATCCTCCCCCCCCCACCCCCCTCCTCGACACGAATGCTCACCTACAAACACTCATACTTCCTCCCCATAATTGCAAGTAAGTCTCATGCACATTCACAACCTCCCCAGCCCATGCATGAGACTAACACGCCCACCCGCCCGCAGAAGAACACATTGCATCCTCTTTTACAGCCGATTACCCCCCCCCCCTCTCACCCACCTGATAGTCGCCTCCTTTCCGCACAAAATTGTCTCCCGCAAAGTTGCGCTGCGTTGGATCCTGCATTTGGAAGTTAACAAGCAAAAATAAGGAGCGGCGCATAGCCCTTTCAAATTGACATTCTTGCGCAGATTAGCATGACAAAAGACGCGTGAAATCCTGGGCGCGGCATGTTGTGGTTCCGAGGTTTGCCAAGCTCGAACAACAGCACAATGTCATGAATTGGTGTCAGCAATGTCCACATCTGATACTGCCAATGCGTTCGATCCCGTCTAATTTCCCTTATTAAGTCGCATCAAAGTGCAATTATGCATAGGTTTAAGACGTATCTGGAGAGTCGAGAGGCGCTTGCCTTGTGCGGCAGCGGGTCTGCACGCATGGAGCGCGTCTTTGGGTCGTAATGCGCCGAGTTGATGTCCAGGTTGAGAAGGTACTTCGCCGTGTCCTCGCGGATGCGCAGGTTGCGCACGGACCCCGTGGCGCCACCACCCGTGGTGCGCAGCCGCTTCTCCACCTTGGCGAACCCCGCCTCCTCACTCTCATCTAGCTTCTCCTCGTCCTCCTCACTATCCTCCTCATGCTTTGCCTCGTCCGCCTCCTTCCCAGCCCCATCCCTACCACACCCAACCTAATGTCAGCCCTCAAACACGGCACTTTGCACAAGAGCCCGCAAATGTGGAGGGGGAAGAATTGGAGCAGTAAGCTAGAATGGAATGGAATGAGAGGGGGGATAGGATAGGGAGAGTGGATTGGGGGCATTGGGTCGAAGACGAGGAGGGGAGAGGGACTCACTTGGAGCTGAACTTTTTCTCCAGCTCTGCCTTTTTCTTCATTTCCTTTTTCAGCTTTTCTATTTTATCAAACTTGTCCACTACTCGGCTGTAGTCTGAGCCGTCATACCTGCACCACAGCCCCGTCCCTCAGCCCCGCGACATCTTCGCCCTGTCCATCTCTTGCTACGTTGTGCTGCTGCAGCTCAGCCAGCTAGAGTGACAATAGGAAAGGCGAGAGGAGAAGAAAGGGGAGGGGGGGGGGGGGGGGGGGGAGGGGAGAGGGCACACACCCGTTCCATCGATCGCGCTTTCCGTCAAACGTCTGCATCTCCACCTCCTCAACCTTCTCATCAGCAGCAATGAACTTCCCCGTCACCTTGGCCCCTTTGCTCCGCGGCCTCTCCACACACTCCTTCGTCTTATGCGTCATCGCACCACAGCTGCATTTGGCGCGCGCAGTGTCAGCGTGAGTTCAGCGCTGCATCAATCCCTCTCGCCCCAGCACCACCCTCTGAATCAAACCGCCCTCTTTTTCCTCCCCTGCTCTGTCACGGGCGTGCTGGGTGCTACAGACTGCAGTGTTTACAAAACAAACGAGGGCGAGTCGGTACTCACTTTTCGCACGCGCCCTTTCTGAACTTTGTGGCCTGGTGTGTTTTGGCGCCGCGGTCATACCACTTTGACATAGCGTCCTTCTCCTTGTCGCGCCAGTCCTTCTGGTGCTTCAGGCTGGCATGCTGCTGGTTGAGGTACCAGGGCGCGGAGGACATGTACTGCGGGATGTGCGGGTTGATCTCCTTCCCGTCCTCGTCCACCGCCGCGGGCGCCAGCCCCGCCTTCCGCGCCTCCTCCAGCTCCATCTGCCGCCGGTAGTCATCCCGGTTCCGAAAATTTGCGTTTGCCATGCTGGCGTCTCCCCCGCTCCGCGACCCGCCTCCCCTGTGACACCCCTACCCTCGCCCCTGCCAGCTGTCGACGCTATCCGCTATGCGCCGAAGCCTATTTCTCAGTGACAGTTCTGCGGAGCACCAACGAACGCGGCGCTCAGAACGAGCCGCGTGGGAGCAAGTGCGCTACCGTCAATTCTTCCCTCACAGCGGGAAATTCAGCCAGTTTATATGGAAGGTTATGTGTTGCTGCGCTCGAATTTGACTAGGTGAAAGCGGAGAGGAGGTGCGAGGTCGTCGTCGTCAGCTCGAGCAATACGCAGCTAACCTACTCTGACAGCGGTGTCACGTACCGCAGGTGGATGACAAAGTAAATTACTACACCAGCCCTGATCTAAATACGGAGAACCCAACAGAGGTGCTCGCTGACGTGAGGGGTGACTTGTTGCGTCAGCGGCAAGCGAGGGGCTTGTCGAGTGTGTGCTTCGGGATAAGAAGAGGCCGATAGTGAAACAGGGATGACGGAGGGCTCGCCCACCTGTTCCGGTACTGAAAAAACGGAGTTGGATATGGACCCCCGCTACGCTAACACTGCCAGGAATTCCCAAGCCTGATAAGACGCTCGAGTCGTCCTTCAGCTGATCCAGCCAGAACTTGCCCGATAGCGCGTTAAGGACACAATGGACCAGTTATTTTCGGGGCGCAGGGCTGCTGGTGGCTCGGGCGGTGGGGCTACTGCACGCGGTATGCACATCAGCAAAGGAAGCAGTGTGAAATGTACTAGACCTAGTTACAAAAAACTTAGTGTGTCATTGCTCCTCTTCTTACTGTAGGCAGCACTACCAACTCACCAAGTACGTAAATATGTACACTCTTCCCATAAAGTCCGTTACTACCGGCACGCATTTAATTACCCGCCACGCACAGCCGCGATGGCCATGCAATTCGATTGGGGGGTAGAGTAATGACTTTCGAACAGCACACCACGGCGCGTTGTTCACTGACGTGAGCACGTCTATCGGCACGCTCCGATAATTATGGGCACACACGTTGGATTTGCGGCCGAAATTTTGCAGGCCGAAACTTGTGCATGTGTTATGCACGCCTCTATGCGTGGCTCGGCACACGTAGTGTCGCGACAAGCCGGGAGACTACTCGACATTGGGCTCTCTGCATGTTTGCACAATTGCACGAGTATCCGCCGATTGTGTTGCGCCCGGCCGCCTACAGAGCGGCAATACCGAGAATGGCATATCGTGTGCACTAGGTTTTCTTGCCAAGTGGCCGAAAATACAGCCAAAGAGCACGGGCTAGGGACCTATTGGGCTTGAGGAACGGTTGACTTGGAGTGTAAGCACCCTAGCGCGCGGATCGCTGGCCTTTGAAGCTTTCGTATCGCCGGGCGTGAAATATGGCGGGGAGCTTTCAAAGTACCCTAGCACGGGCCTTGGTTTGGCATGCGGCAAACGGCACGGCATCATGCCATCATGGGTTATGAAATGGGTAACGCCGTGAGTAGACGAAATATAGAGCGCTGATTGTTGAGCGTATTGGCGGAGCGGGTGTGCGGGTACCGCCTGTCCAAGGGTTGCTAGCCCCGCGCGAATGTGGTAGATTTTGAAACCCTAAAAAAGTTTAGTTGGCTGTACGAGGGGCTAGATGGCATCGGACGGCGGATTTGACGCGAAATCGGCCGGTAAGCGTAAGGGCTTCCATTTGCAACTTAGTTTGCTCGAATCGGACACCGTACGGCAAAGTTTGGCTTTTTTAAGCCTCCCAAGCTGTGGGTTTCCGGCCCCTATCCCACCCACGTCAAGCATCTTAACGGCACATGCCATCACACCCACGTGCTCCCATGTTTGCGGACAACATGCTGGGATCATAAAAACCGCGTGTTGTGTCGCCGATTTCGGGAGTATTCACGAGCCAAAGTGTGGAAAATCCGAATTCCGGGGCGCCCGAATCAGGGTATGCCCCGAAATCGGGGTTGACCCGCAATCCCTAATACGTCAGTTCGTAGCCGTGACATGCCCCATTTGTGCCCCGCTTCCCCCTATACTTCACCGTCAACACAAGTTTCGGTCCGCCTTTTCAACGAGCTAAAGTACAGTTAAACCCTAGAAACCCTACATGATAAACACCCGCCCTACGCGAAAGGCCCTATTTCACTAGCAACGGACTTTATGGGAAGAGTGTAGATAAACATCATTAATCAGCGGTTGTGCATGCTGAGGAATTCCTCAAGAAATTCATGGAGTTAGAATTCCAAAGAAATTCGTATCCTAGTAGGAATTCCACTCGAACCCAGGAATTCCACTCTGACCCAGGGAGTTATTCGTGTTAATCCATGTACACACGGAATGGCATGAAGGGGGATAGAACCGCCGCTTCCCGGAACGGAGATGTACGCCTTATCCAAGTACCGCCAAAAGTCGGTACCCGACAGGAACATATTGTGTATATGAACCCATCGCATCGCATCGCGACTGAGCGGCGAACACCTATAGCGAACACCTATAGGTGGAGGGCCAAGACTCCCCCGGAGTCTAGCGTACACATGTGTCCATTAGTAGTCCTACGGAGGGATATGCAAACACTCCCCCTTAATGGACAAACTCCGGCCGGTGCCCTAGTAAACCCCGCGTAAACGCAGAGGGCCCATAACCTGTTAATCCATGTACACTCGGAATGGCATGAAGGGGGATAGAACCGCCGCTTCCCGGAACGGAGCGGTACGCCTTATCCAAGTACCGCCAAAAGTCGGTACCCGATAGGAACATATTGTGTATATGAACCCATCGCATCGCATCGCGACTGAGCGGCGAACACCTATAGCGAACACCTATAGGTGGAGGGCCAAGACTCCCCCGGAGTCTAGCGTACAAATGTGTCCATTAGTAGTCCTACGGAGGGATATGTAAACAATTCCACCCCCAATATTGGAGTATGCCATCTACACAGACATGCTGCCGCGCGCGCACGCACACACACACACACACACACACACACACACACACACATACATACGCAATTCTCTAGCACAATGCGTAGTATGTCTCTCTCTCTCTCTCTCTCTCTCGCTCTCTCTCTCTCGCTCTCTCTCTCTCTTTCTCTCTCTCTCTCTCTCTCTCTCTCTCTCTCTCTCTCTCTCTCTCTCTCTCTCTCTCTCTCTCTCTCTCCCCCCCCCCCCCCCTCTCTCTATCTCCCTCTCTCTTTCTTCTCCGCGAACACATACACGCATTCACAAAAACACAAAATATTTCGCATACAAAACATACATATACATACTATTTCTATCTCGCGCGTGCACGCACGCACGCACACACACACACACACACACACACACACACAGTGTGGCGTTGGACGGCGGGTCGTGCCCCTTAACTGACGGTACCTCCTAGTCGAGCGTGCATCACGCCGAGAATCATGGGAAAGGCCGGCGTAGTGAGGGGCCCGGTAGCCGTAGCAGCAAGTGTGGGGTCGCTAGCATATGCGGGGCTCCGGCGCGGCCGACTTCGGCGGAGGGCTGCTCTTTTGTTGCTCGCTAGGATTATACGATTGATGCTAAGACAATGTTATCAGCCACAACTATGGCACCACATTAATTGTTACTGCCGAGTGGGCCACCGCATCCGGCGCTCCGGCACCGGTACACGCCGGCGCTAGCTTGCACCGAAACGCGCCACGTCACCCTCGTCATTCATCAATACGAAACGTGAAACCCTCATCTCTGATCGACATTACTCGTCTGAAGTACTCGTGTTAGGTTATAGGTTAGGGTATTAAAACCCATGTCCTTGTTGGTTTTGTGACCCTCCTCGCCTTAACTTTTGTTTTTCTCATTCATCATCTTGGGCTCCCCTAAAAAATGTCCTCCAATTCTCTTCTTGTCCGCGTGTCCAACGACAGCCCGTGGTGTCTCTTGTTTGAGGAATTGTCATCAAATTTCTCGCTTCGAAAGTTGCTACGCGTCGCTCCGATGTTGCAGGGCTGTCCATCGACATGTCCCTCTACAACTTCTTTAATGCTTGTAGCCCGCCTATGCGTATCCCAAATACCCATGGCATCCATCGAGGTTGCGTCCTCTAGGGTAGTGTTCTTTGCAGTAGTTGTCCCTCGGATACATACAAAAAGTTAGCTACGGTTGCACCGAACGAATCCATCGTTCACACTTATTCTGACCATGGTCACTACTTGGGGGTTGGGACCTCGTGCGCCTTTCATGGCTATTAGAGATTCCATGTCGGCGGCGTAACCTAACGTCGGTCCCACCTTGACCACTTGCAAAAAGCAAATGATTGGATTCTCCTCTCGGTGTCGGTGTCGTTCTCGATAGCTTGCCCAACGGCCACATAATATTACCATGCGGGGAGTCCAACTCTCTACGCAACGGAAGGGGCGAAAGGGTGTGGGGAGGGGGGTCACTAGATATATCCGATTTTGCTCGACATATGTTCGAAACAGCCTTAAGCAAGCACGAGGCCTACATACGGCGAAGGTCTAACGCGTTTGGCAACTTACCGGTACTCTCACACAGCGCTCCGTAACCTTGCAACCGCCGCTTCGGACTCTTACACAGCCCGTACGGCCCCTCGCGACCTTGGCAGGGGTGCCCTACGGTGAGACCGTCGTGACCTCCCTCCAGCGTGCTGGCGATACCGCCCGTAATGTGGCGACTAAAATATTGTGCATTCCGGCAAATAGCCTATCCGGTAACACACGTTCCGAGGGTGTCCATACGTTTTGAAGGCATGGGGGTTGGGAAATTAGTTACCTTGGCGGATGCGGTCGGTCCGGCTTGGCATGGGGCTCCGCCATTCGTTTTCTCAGCGGTCAAGACGCTTGCGAGCGTTGAGATACCCGCGACGGTGTTCCGAAGAAGTCGGCCATGAGCGAACGGCTAGCGAGTGCTACAATCATGGCGGTGTCCCGTTGGCCTAGTGCTATGGACGGAGACGGCGGCAACAACGACTTAAAACCCATGTGAGCGTTAGAAAACGCTTCGGCGTGGGCCCGCTTGGATACCACGCACAATACTCATGTCGCCGCCGAGTCTAAGCCCCTCGTAACCAATGTCTTAGCGATGTAGCCCCCGAAACATCCGGCGGTGGCACACGCAGGTTGCGTTGCCGCACCCCAATCGATCAACAAGAATACTCTCGGTCCCTGTATTGCATGCCCTCGCTCGCACCCCTTTCCGTGTTTGCCACGAGTGTTTATCCAAAATGTTCATCCGCGCATCTACATTCCGCGCGATGAACAATTGTTGAGAAAAGCCATGTACGATGGGCTTTCAGTTTTTTTGCCGTTTAACTCGGCCGCCCGATATTTATTTCGCTACCACACGGCAGATGCTCTTCCGAAGAGGGGGGGGGGGGGGGAGTTGTCGACGGTGCGAGTACGGGCGGATTCGGGACGGCGCATAGAGGCGTTAAAGCTGGAGGCGGACCGCCGGGAAGCGCTGCTTGGGGCGAAGGGCGGTCGTCCCCCCGCGCATGTACTACCGCTGGTGTGCCGACTCGGGGGATTGGACCACACCGACATCAACCTTAGAGCTGCAAGGTCTAGCGGCGGTGATCCTCGGGATCGGCCGCTGCTGGAACACCTTCATTTGTTGTACGCGTGGTTTCGGTTAAAATGTCCTCAACCCGCGGCTCGACGGGATATACCACGGCCTTCTTGCAACATTCGATGGTGGAAAACGGCAACGGGAGCGGGGTAGTAGGCGGTATCACCATTGCTAGATCCGCCGTCGGGGCGTGGAGCACGGACAATAATCGAAACCCACCGTTCATTGCTTTCCAACGGCGGTTCACCTCGGGGATCGCAGTTGCTGAAAAAAAACGTGCCGCTCTTCCGGCCGCACATGTCCTCATGGGGTGGTCTTCGTGTGCCCCGACCCTCCATTTTAGGAACATCTTAAACAACATTAATCAGCAATTATACTTTGCTATGTGCAACCTCCCCTTTACAGCTTTCCACTAGGCCGCCAACCACTCCGTTGCGAGCTCCAACGCAACCCTACCTCCCGTAAGAGATCCCCCCAAACCCCGACGTGTCGCCGTTGTTTTGTCGATATTTGTCGCTCTCGTGTCTTTATGGTAATGTCATCGGCACTACTGGTTACTGCCGAACGATGGTGGCATTACACTGACAATAGTTCACTAACCACATCTACCTGAATAAAGGTAGATGACATTATTATTACGAGTTACGACACAGCTGTGTCTAAATGTAATCAACCTGCAATATCAGCGCATATTCATGAATAATACCCATAATTGCGAGTTTACCTGCCAGTTCCATATCCCCAGGGGCGAAATAAGAAAATTAAAACAATGCCCATAACTGCGCGGCCGACCACACCAAGCGTAACCATTGTCAGCTCGGCCACGCGCTGCTCGCGCGCTACAGACCTGGCGAGAAGGCGGACCTTCGATTACTGCCGTGTATCCTGGGTCGACTCTATCTCGCGCGACAATTGTTTCGGGTTGTGGGGACGATGCGAGGCAGGCAGTTGACGGGAAGCGCGTGTGTTCAGCGATACAGAAGCGGCACTGCGTTGAGTGGAAGAGCATCAACAACGAACGGCGGTGACGGGCGGCGGGCCTTTCGACGGAACAAGCACTCGGCGGTGGGAACGCGCACAGCACATGCCTTGTCAGGAAATTAATGCTTAAGGCATCAAAGGCGTAACAAAACAATATGCTGGTTGAATGGCGCAGGGGATGTGGAGCGCGTTGGGTCACGGGTGGTTGCGGCACGGCGGCCGAGCTTTGGAGCGGCTGCTGTCGCGCTGCGCCAATAATAACAGTGGACACGGCCGCAGGGTCGCCATACCAGCAGCGCAGACGGTAGCGAGCACCGGACACAAAGTAATGTTAGTGGAATCGCCCACGAAGGCCAAGAAAATACAGAAGTACCTCGGCGATGAATATAAGGTGCGAATGTGAGACAGAGTGGTTCCGAAAAGGTGTGATAATGTCGCGCTGAGGTTGCTTACGGTGCGATTGTCGTTACGAAAACACAAGGTGCTCGCCAGTTACGGCCATGTTCGGGATTTGCCTCCTAAGACGGGTAGCGTGTCGCCGGAGGAGGACTTCGCTATGCTGTGGGCCCCCGCTCCCCGTGCCGCCAAACCGATGGCCGACCTTCGCGCTGCGCTGGCGGGGGCGGACACTCTGCTGTTGGCCACCGATCCCGACAGGCGAGTTTCTGCCCAGCTAACTATTGGCGATTTGTGGATTGGGATCAAGAGGGAAATGGGGTGCGACCTGGGCAGGTGGAGAGCCAGGCCCGGTCTATAAGTCTTCACGGGTTGCACGCACTTCTCTGCCCCTCACTTATGTAGTCGATGGCCTATGCACTGCATCAGCTTTCGCGATTGCGTCTGCGTGCGCGCGCGCGCGCGTGTGTGTGCGTGTGTGTGTGTGGGGGGGGGGGGGGGGGGGGGGTTGTGTGTGTGTAGGGGGGGTGGGGGTTGCGTGCGACAGTGCTTGTGTGCATGTGTGTATGTGTTTGCGCGAGCGCGTGCGTGTGCATGTTTGATCGTATGCGCATGAGCGCGCGCGCGCGCGCGTGTGTGTGTGTGTGTGTGTGTGTGTGTGTGTGCGTGCATGCGCGAGCGCGTGCGTGTTTCTGCGTGTGCGTATGCGTATACGTACGTCTGTCTGAGTGTGTGGGCGCCCGCGTACATGTGTTTGTACGCGTGTATGTATATAGGTTTGTGTGTGTATGTGTGTGTGTGTGTGTGTGTGTGTGTGTGTGTGTTTGGGTCTACATGAGCTTACGAGACTGTCTGTTTCTGGCGTGGCATCTGGCTGCAGGGAGGGGGAGGCTATCAGCTGGCACGTATACGAGATGTTAAAAGGGTCTAAACTCCTGTCGAGCGTTGGGGTGCAGCGCATCACATTCAACGAAATAACGAAAAAGGCACTGCTTGACGCATTAAACGCCCCAAGACAGGTCCACTTTCCTCGTCACCAACCCCCTACACCCACACCGCCTCTAGCTATCTGCTAGGCTTCATTTTTGATGCATGGCTGACACACCAATAACCACAGATCAGCGAGGAGCTGGTGAAAGCGTACCTTGCGAGGCGGGCGCTGGACTATCTCGTGAGTTCGCCTCCTCAACGAACGTATGGGAACCCTCAAGTTTCCACGCACACAATTTTGCATATACATACGTAATTTTTGCGCACACTTGCGCGCGCGCACAGGCACACACACACACATACACCCACATACACACGCACACACACACACGCACATACACACACACACACACACACATATACACATACACACATACACCCACACACGCACGCACACTTTCACATACGCACAGGGATGTGTTATGTATGTGAAACTTGCAGGTTCACCAAATTTATACACCCATAGTGACATTAACTGTCCCTTTTCCAATTTCCATCGCACATCGCACTTTCTGTAGTGTTGCCTTCTGATACAGCTTGAAAAGCATTGTTTTTTAGGTTGATGTGCATTTTGCGTGAAAAATCAATCAGTCACACACATGACTCAACGCGATTTCACAAGCATATTGTAGCACACACACGCGCGCGCGTGCGCGCACAATAGTCCACTCACAGTCTTTCAAACATAAGCACACACGCGCTCCTGGGAAGTGTGTGAATGTATCAATGTCCGGTGGCTCTGGCTGTGGTCTCCTCCGCATGTTTGAAAATTGGGGGCATAGTGGCGTGATGGGCGCGGGCGTGTGGCTGCTCAGGTGGGGTTTCATTTGAGTCCGGTTCTTTGGCGCAAGCTCCCCGGCGCACGCAGTGCAGGACGGGTGCAGAGCGTCGCGCTGCGCCTCATCTGCGAGAGAGAGGCAGAGGTGGAGGCGTTCAAGGTGACACCTCCCCCCATTGTATTGCTACTACTCACAAGTCCTACGATGGCTGCGTGGTGGATAGAACGGCACGCTGTTTGCACGTGGCTTCGGAGGGTGCTAAAGTGGGATGGTCGTCGCACACCCTCAGCCTGAGCAGTACTGGACAATCGAGGCGTTATTGCGAACGGAGGCGGGGGATGAGTTCACGGCGCAGGTGGTCGAGGTGGATGGCGAGCGGTGAGTTGGCGCCCGCGCATTCGCATTCGCGTGCCTGAGTGCGTAATTTTTTGGTGGGCAATGCAATACATTTGTTGTTGTGTGTGTGTGGTTGTGTGTGTGTGTGTGTGTGTGTGTGTGTATTTTGGTGTGCGTGTGTGTGTGTGTGTGTGTGCGTTTTAAGTGCGTTTCTATGTCTTTTGCGTTTGGGATCACGCGCGTATTTGTGTTCATTTTAATGTTGGTGTGTGTGTGTGTGTGTGTGTGTGTGTGTGTGAGTGTGTGTATAATGTGCGTTTTTATGTCTTTTGTGTACGTTTGAGATCACGCGCTTAGTTGTGTTCATTCTAATGTTAGTGTGTGTGAGATGTTTGTGTGTGAGGAAAAATGTGTGTGCTTGTGTGTGTAATTTATAAACACGTTCTAAATTTTCTATGATGTGGGTTTGCGCCAACTCACATATTTATCCTTGTTTTTACAATGTGAGTATTTGTGCGTACGAGAGTGTATGCTTACGTTGCGTGTAGATAAAGAGGTGTGTTGGTGTATGTGTAAAAGTGTGTGAGTGGTTGTTCGCGCGTGTGTGATTGTGTGTGTTGTTGCGCTTGTGTGTGTGTAAATGTGTGCGGGTTTGTATGATGGTGTTTCCTGTCATCAACTGAGATCGTGCTTTCCTCTCGCCCCTGTCCACGCGCCAGGCTCGGTCCGCGTGGATTTTCAAACCGAGCTGTGGCGGAGGCAGTGGTGCAACGGTTGGATGCAGCTCGGCTTGAGGTGGCGGCAGTGAAAGTGAAAAATAGCCGGCGCAACCCGCCCGCGCCGTACACCACATCCACCATGCAACAGGATGCCGCTCGTCGAATGAGCATGAGCGCCTCTGTTACCATGCGGTGTGCACAGGTCTGTTCCCTTCCCCCTCCCACTTCTCCTTGCGCGTTTGAAATAAAACATTGAAAATGCAGTTTGTTTGTTTGTCTGTTTGTTTGTCTGTTTGTTTGTCTGTATATCTGTCTGTCTGTTTGTTCGTTTGTTTGTTTGTTTGTGTGTTAGATTCTTTTTTTGGGTTATTCGTTTGTTTGTTTGTTTGTTTGTTTGTTTGTTTGTTTGTTTGTTTGTTTGTTTGTTTGTTTGTTTGTTTGTTTGTTTGTTTGTTTGTTTGTTTGTTTGTTTGTTTGTTTGTTTGATTGTTTGTTTGTTTGTTTGTTTGTTTGTTTGTTTGTTTGTTTGTTTGTTTGTTTGTTTGTTTGTTTGTTTGTTTGTTTGTTTGTTTGTTTGTTTATTTGTTTGTTTGTTGTTTGTTTGTTTGTTTGTTTGTTAGATTCTTTGTTTGTTTGTTTGTTTGTTTGTTTGTTTGTTTGTTTGTTTGTTTGTTTGTCTGTTCGTTTTTTTTTTTTTTTTTTTTTTCGTTCGTTTGTTCGTTCGTTAATTTCTTATTCATAATTTTAGCTTAGGGCGCCAATAGAATGTGCATCATTTGCGTTTGCTGTTGTTTTTGCAATCAACGCATTGATATTATGCCGAGCGGCTACCTCTAGAACTACAGATATTGTTTACAATAAATTGCAATATACTAGATTTAAAGCGGTAATATAAACCGCCCGCAAAAATCATAACGAGTCCTCTTTTGGATAAAACATTTTTGACCACAGCTCTCTTTCAATGCCACATTGAAAGGAAGAGTGCCTGATTGGCCATGAATAGCATCTTATCTCATCTTGTTTTCCCGCCGAGCTTGTAAGTGTGCATTGATTGGACGTAACTAAGCAATTTCATGACCACCAATGTGTGAAGTCTGTCATAATGCCGCTGAACATTTGCTGACCCAAGAGGTGACCTGACGCTGTGGCCGGCAGTCGCTGTACGAAGGGGAGGGCATGGATGGCGAGGGACTCATCACGTACATGCGCACCGACGGCGTCGTCATGGCAGAGTCCGCTGTCTCGGACGCACGCTCCTTGCTGAACGAGCGGTTCGGGGAGGACTACGTGGCGAACCCGCCGCGCGTGTACACCAGCCGCGCCAAGAACGCGCAGGTCCGTCACCTTGTCTCTCGCCGGTCCTTCTCCCTCCCCTGCTGATTTTTATTCTGACGTCTGCGTCAACCTTTTCAACGTGGTCGATTTAACTGCTCCGTCGAGTCGCGGATGGCAGGATGTAGTCGAGTTTGGATGAGGTTTAGATGAGTTTGGCGAGCGATGCCATACATAAGGGTTAACGGTAATCATTAATCCTATCGCTGCACCTTTTTGGGGAGTTGTTTTGCGACTCTCCGTTGGTTCCGTTTGGGTTTCGGAATCCGAGGCTGAATTGCCTGTGTGCGTATGTTTTGTGTGAGACATATAATGTGTAATCCAATCGCGTTGGATTGTAGTCCATGCGCGCCTCCGCCGCGCTATGTACTGTAGCATCGAGTTTGTATTTTGTGTTGTCATGGCTTACAACGATGACTGAGATACTTTATGTGGAAAACATTGTCTTGCTGAGCCGTGCTCCCCACCGCGGATTTCGGCCCACAGGAAGCCCACGAGGCGGTGCGCCCCGTGAACATTTTCCTGCCACCCAATCAGCTGCCGGTCACGTTGGATTCGCAGCAGCGGCGGCTTTACTCTCTCATTTGGCAGCGCGCCGTCGCCAGCCAGGCCGCCAGCGCTGTCCTTGAACAGGCGAGTCCCTCCAAACGCCCTTTATTTGGTTATTTATATGCACTGTGACTGAGTGATCGACCAGAGGCGCAGGGATGCGACAGCCAATCGACCGCAAAGCTGGACGGATATTTGCTTTGCTGAAATTAACATGTTTTCGCAAAATAGCGGACATTGCTGAGATAGCGACGCGCTTGTTTAACCTCCCGACGAGCTTTGCGATGAGTTGGAAACATAAGAAGCTAATATGAAGCTCAAGGTTTGGTTGCGTTTCTTTTGCGGTTGGGCTCCTTTGTACCGCGACTGATACTGCGACGCGTGGTGCGGTGGTTCCGTCAGGTGGGGGTGGATGTGTGGGGCGAAGAAGGGGCGCTGGTTATGCGGTCCACCGCGAGCTCCGTCAAGTTCCCCGGGTATCTTGCGGTATACCGAGAGGGCAGCGCGACGGAGGAGGACGAGTCGGACGACGGAGAGGGAGAAGATGAAACGGAAGCGTCGCAAAAGGTTTGTTCGGCCAAGGCTCCGCCATTGTCCCTATGCAGCAACCCTTACAGCCCGGCTCGACCTCCCTTTGCGAATCAATGATTTCTAATCAAGCAAGCAATATGCTATTTACGCAAAGTTGGAATTCGGCCCGTCGCTTCGCTGTTCGAATTGCCCGGTCCTTTGAATACGCCCGTCGTGGAATGACGTGGGCAATACTAGGATCATTCCAGCTCATTGTCGACATATCAGCTCCGCGTTAACGCTTCGTCCGTCTTCGTCGGTTCGATTCTTATAACGGCCAGAGCGAAATCTTCATCAGCCTTCCAAACCCATCGTAATCCCATCGTAACTCGGCAATCTCCGCTAAGATCGCAAGGGTCGCTGGTTCCCAGCTGTCGGTCCTCAGAGAACGGAAGCTGAATTCAAGTCAAACACGGAGAACCACGTTATCGAATGTAACCTCAAAATGATATCAGGCCGTTCTTCACAGTCCCAGCGCGTCTTTGGTCAGCCCGCCACAGTTGTCCACTCAGACATGTCGCTACAGTGTCAGCTCTTCTCTTCTAACGACAAAGGCTTTGACCTGGTTTCTTCAGCCAATCGATGATTATCGTTACCTGTGGCAGTAGCATAATGCGGAATTTTTTCATAGATTAATTTGATTTTGCGCGCGCTGTGTCTTGATTTGTTAGCCTGATGCGCTAGTTTTTCAGCGCGGGGGATCTATGTGAATGTTGATTATTCTCAGCCGCCGGGGTTCTTGAATGCTTGAACGACGATACACATGCTCTCGCCCCGCCGCCCTTCAACGAGCACAGGATGCCGCGGCGCGGGCGCTGACGGCAATGCTCGGCGCGCTGACTAAAGGCGAGCCGGCGGAGCGCGTATCAGAGGAGCTTAGTGAACATTGGACCAAGCCTCCACCCCGTTTCAACGAGGTATGCACCCCCCATCACACACACACACCCACACACACACACACACACACACACACTTGTCCGCGCGCACGCGTAATCGCTTTCGATTTGTTTCAGCGCAGTAGTCACTCTTTTGGGTTTCCAATGTTCGCGACACTACTCGGAGTTTTGTTTTAAATTTGAACATGTATGACTTTGCGTGTCCGTGTCGAACATATATCATTTTTTGATTAGAAGTGATCAGTCCGGTTCTACTTCCCTCAGACGCCATGTCCGAGTGTGTCGTTGGATTCGTTTCATTAATTGCGAGTTGCTCTCGGCAGGGGTCGCTGATCAAACAGCTGGAGGAGCTGGGCATCGGGCGCCCCTCTACCTACGCGCCCATTATGCGGCTGCTGCAGGAACGGGGGTACGCGGTGCGCGAGGGGCGCGTGCTGATCCCGAGTAGCTTGGGCCGCGTGCTGGCCGAGTTCCTGAAGGCCTACTTTGAGCGGTACGTGGACTACGACTTCACCGCCAAGATGGAGGTACCTTCTCCACCCCCAACACACGAAACGGATGAATCGCCTTCGACTGATGCATTATTTCGAAGGCCACTCGCATTAATCTCGACGCTTTTACTAGGCCATTGTTTATCAGCTTTCCAGCTATCGGGCTCCGCACCGCCTCGTGAAACAATGCCGCGCCGTCCCTCGAAAGAGATCGAAAGTGGAGGCGGTGCAAGGCCGCACTAGTACCTTGATGCGCTATAGCACTGTTTTTTATTCTTGGCACCGCAGCACTCGTCAGGATCCATTAGCGCGCGCTTGGGCCGCTGGATGACAATCCTTTCTAAATGGCACCCACATCCTGCCTTGCCGATGCTTGGTCTCCACATCACTCGATTCCATTTACTCTGCACAACACCTCAGTTTTGTTGCACCCTGTTTTTGCGTTTGATTACCGATTTGTATATCGGAGGCTTTCTGAGTCATCAGGCCTCTGCTCTCAGTATGAGCTTTGAAGCATAATTCTCCATATTCGCCCACCTCAACGATACTCTGTATTGGCGCTTCTCAGTCTCTTCCCCGAAGGACGACCTTTTACGCTTTCGCAATCGACAGTTGATGTAAGGCGGAAGGCCGCGTCAAGGAACTGCCAACAATTTACTTAGTTGAATACCGTCGTCGAACTATTAATGTCGCGACTCTCGACGCCTACTCTCGATGAGTTTTCCGGAATGCGGGGACATTCACAAAGCAAGGGTTTGCGGAGAGCTACTGGGAAACTCTTTAGAGCAAATGACTTGGATCTCGTTGGTTACTTCAGGCGGAGCTGGACGAGGTGTCGGCGGGCAGCGCCGACTTCAAACAGCTCTTGAGCGACTTTTGGCGCCCTTTTGTGGGAGTGGTGGACTCGACCCGCGACGTCGCGGTGACGGAGGTCATTGACCTGCTGGACCGAGAGCTCGGCCCGCACTTGTTCCCGCCACAAGAGGACGGAGGCGACCCGCGCGCCTGCCCCGCGTGCGGATCCGGCACCCTCGGCCTGAAGCTGTCAAAGACGGTGCGCGCCCCTCTCTGTCGCACGGCTAGTGATAATATTCCGAAGGAGCACCGAGTGACTTCCTGGCGTTGTTTACCTCAAAGTGTGCGACTGCACGAATGACAGACAAATCGGTCTGACGTTGCCATCTGACGCGTATTAAATATTTCGCGGTGCCTTTGTATTTTGAATAGTACTGTGCATTTCAGTGCAATGGGAAGAATATTTTGCGCAGTTACATTTGTTTAAGTCCTAAAATGTTTTATGTATTAAAACATATAATTTGTGCTATCGTAACTCATTGTGTTCATTTCATTTCATTGCCTTCGCACTTCAGTGTCAGTTTGTTTGTGTTTATGAATATGCGAAGGGGTATATTTGTGTTTGGTGTCTGTGTACTCGAGGATGCTGCTGTTCAAGCCCCCATTCGGAATAAAACCCCAAACCCGAATTGGCCACTCAGTCCCGCACCCGCCACCGAAGAGCGCATAATGTTTGCATGTGAGTATTGTATGGATCGTAAATTGCACAGTGTTGTGTACTTACCTGTCAACAAAAGTTATGTAATTCGACGACCTCGGTATTCGCCGTCCATCCGCTGCTATTAGAATGGTCTATATTATCTATGTTGCTCGGTGGAAATGAGCTCCTGGATATGTGCCTTGGTAATTTTTTTGCCATTTGTGGAGGTGACGTGGGCGCTTATTCGGCATGTTGCGCTGCAGCTCGCGTGTCCGCCTACTCTCAGTAACTTGCACGATCCAGGCGCCTCATCATATATCCTTGTCGCATATGATGCAGACCTGTCGCGGCAAATCGGACTCAGCTTGCGAGCGCATTTTGAACAAAAAATGCTGTAGGCATTTAATTCTACGCATACCACCTCCCAAACAATTCCAAACGATTCCGCATGCATTTAAATGCCTCAGCAGAACCAACGCCCCAACTGCGCCACAGTAATGAGTCAAGGCGCGTTAAACTTTAAACCCGAGAACACAGGTCCTTGTGTTCGTTAAATTATACGAACTTGAATTATGATATCCCAAACTTTGTGTCGGCTTGAAATAATTTTGATTAATTTGGCAATATCGCATCCTCTTTCGCTCCTCACCTTTGGTCGGCCGAGGGTCACCCGTCCATGCGCGGGTTTCACAGCTTCACGCCGACCTTCTTGTTCCCCCTCAACTGCAGGGTGGCTTCATAGGGTGCTCCAATTATGGGACGGAAGGGATCGCGTGCAAATACGCGCGCCCCCTCGGCGTCGTCGACGTCAACGCGGGCGTCAGCGAGGCCGACATGGCGATCGGCATGCAGGGTGCGCCCCCCCGCTACCCACCCCTCACAAGCTGTCATTCAGCCAGTGCCCGCCCCCCCCCCCCCCCCTCTCTCACCGCAGCTATCGGTCTTTATCCTCATCAGTCACATGTGCAACCATCGTCCATATTACCAATACGCTCTCGAGTGGGCGCCGC
The DNA here is from genome assembly GCA_026401115.1 of Tetraselmis chui. Classification (NCBI taxonomy): domain Eukaryota; kingdom Viridiplantae; phylum Chlorophyta; class Chlorodendrophyceae; order Chlorodendrales; family Chlorodendraceae; genus Tetraselmis; species Tetraselmis chui. The sequence continues at coordinate 54,189 of JAPMLY010001007.1, forward strand.
ACCGAATGCCTATTAGCATTACTGTTGCGCATTGGCACTCTCACCATTCATTACCTCTTAACGAGCACAAAATGTGAACAGCGAATGCGTATGCCACTAAAAATACAAACAGTTTATGCCATCGGCCTCAACGTTTGCCGAACTTTTTACATATGCTTTTTCGGAATTATGAATCGTAAATTTTTAAAATCATTACATTGATTACCAATTTATATGAAGATAGGGGTTAGGGTCTGGATGACACACAGCCCAAAAAGCGGCGACATCTGCCGCTCTACATTTGGTGTCTATACAAGACTAGCCCCGGGTGTTGGGTTGCTCCCCTATTTATTTGTCGATGCAAATGATGTCGGAAATTCTGACTGACGTGTGTGTCCCCAGACAGTGAGACCCTTCAAACTCGACCCTGTGTGGCTTTTTGAATTGTTGTCTGTGTTGGCTGTTGATTGCTTTCTGACAGGATTTCTCACTCTGGGCGAGCACCCCGAGACAGGGCAGCCCATCACCATCCGTGCCGGCCCCTACGGCCACTACCTCCAATTGGACCCTTTGCCCGAACAACAGTGCGCACAACCCACGCGCACCCCCTCCTCCCCATTCGTCCCTTGTTGTTTTACGTTCCTACCGTTTCATCAGTCGCAGATTTATGCATTTTTGTAACCGCCTCTGTCTGCACCTTTGCTCTGCTGCGTTTGTCAACCCTGCCTCGGAATGGGAAGTTAGTACTTGCGCTCGTAAGTTTACATATTACATTTAATGAAAATTGCTGTTTTATTGGCTAAACCCTCTGTGACATACCCTAGTTCGTAGGAAAGACCAAAGTACGTGAAGTGGTATGGATGGCGTGTCGTGCCTCGTTCCGATGACACAGCGAGAGTGAGGAATGAGTGTCGTTTGCATGGGACGGACTGTGTGATGCGACGGCGGCGTCGTTGCTTCCTGTGATTGTTGCGCGCAGGGAGGCGGCGGCCTCGGTTTCCGAGGAAAGCGACGAGGACGTCGTCGGCAAAAAGAAAAAGGCGAAGCGGGTGAACAAGGCGCCCAAGCCGCGGCGCGCGGCGCTTCCGAAGGGGCTCAAGCCGGAAGACGTGTCGATGGACATAGCGGTCGAGCTGCTGAGCCTCCCGAAACAGGCGAGACCCCGCTGGTTTATTACGTCTGCGGTCGACCCACTTTTCGACGCGGCGGGCGCACTGCGAGCTGCGTCGAGTTTAATCATGACCCTGATTATAAAATATGAGTGCATTTCTCGAGTTATCCACGAAAGGAAATCGCATCACCGAAACGCAGCTGCCATCATAATTGTCAAGCCATGGGGTACTTATATTCGTTATAATCATTTCGAAGGGATGAGTTGGTGTTTGGAGTGGGGACTTACCGGGAGAGCTGAGCACCCTCCCTGTCGTCATTGACCCGACAACCGCGCCGACGATGAACCAGCGCGAAATGTTTACAAGCTATTTTGAATGATATGTCTGCAGTGCATGTGCGAGGAACCAACACGCCTAGTTGAAAATGGCTGGCGCTAATCGGTAACTCGAGCATGAATTAGTTTTCGGCCGATTATGCAGTTTTTGAGTGTATGTCGCACTCTCCGATCTAGACAATATCTGCAGTCGTGGGGTTTTCATTTTGCTGAGCCACGCTGCACATCAGTCGCCGGCGAGCTTCTAATTGCTTAGCACTTTGCGTCATCACTCAAAATATGCAACCTTTCCCGTCACAGATTTCTATTAATAATGATAAGCATTCATTTATTTCAAAATATTTTTTCTGTGCATAAATTCTGCATTTTAACCTTGTGTCAACTGTGAATGTCTTATCCTTTGAATCCGCAGTGGGGCTACCTATGTCGCGGAGGCCCTGACACCCCCTTCCCCTCTTCCTTCAGATCTACCTGCACCCCGAGGACGGCCAGCCAATCGAGCTGTGCAACGGCCGCTTTGGCTATTATGTCAGGCACGGCGAGGTGATGGCGACGCTGCGGAAGGGGATGGACCCGTGGACTGTGGACCTGCAGGATGGTGCGCTTTCACAGTCGCACCAATGTGCTTGCGTAGTGCAAAATTCTTCGACCTGTTCAAACTAAATATTCAGCGCCGACTCTGACTGAGCTTTGTACGGAGCGTTTTGACAATGTCTCACTTTGGTTACGCTTTAATTTTGGTGCTCGGGGCGAGTTTCATTGGGTCGTTAGCGAAGGCTTTGTCTATTTACTTGTAATTGTATTCATGGCTAGTAGTCTCTTTATTTTGATACAAAGCTATTTTGAGTACACTTTATGTGCAAATGAATGGGATATGTGGATGCGTAGTCTTTAAGGGTTCCATATCAAATGCGTAGAAATTTCCCGTCGCCCAATTTGGCACTGGTGGCACCCGTGTTATCCTTTTCGACTCATTTGACGCAGTTCGGTTCGTTTTACTTTCCAATATTTCCACCGGACAGAAGTGGGAAGGACGGCTCCGTGCTTGAGGTGTGTGTGTGTGTGTGTGTGTGTGTGTGTGTGTGTGTGTGTGTGTGTGTGTGTGTGTGTGTGTGTGTGCGTGTGACTGTTTGTGTGTGTGTGTGTGTGTGAGTGTTTGTGCGTATGTGCCAATCTAAGTGTGTGTGTGTGTGAGTGTATGATTTCGTGTGTCTATGCTTGTGGTTTGCATTTTTACGTGTGTGTGTGTTGATGTGGGTGCGTGCGTGTATGAATATATGTGTGAGTGTCGTTTGTATGTTTGTGTGTGTGTGTGTGTGTGTGTGTGTGTTTGTGCCACGCTGACATGTTTATCTCATCTTCTACCAACAAGTTATTGTGTCTGGATGCAGTTATGATGCTACTCAAGGCCAAACTGGCACGAATGGCTGCAAAGGAGGCCAAAGCAGGTAGCAGTTTCTCCCAACCACAATTATAGACGAAACCCTAATGCCAAATTGAGCTGAACTGTCGCTTTCGCCCGAGCTGCTACAACGGTGCTGTTTCCTTCAGTTGTAATGTTGCCGTGCTGGGTTGCACCCCCCCCCCGGGGAGTGTTTGACATGGGAAGCTGAATTACGTGTGAAATGGTTCAGGTGAGCGAGGTCAGGGCGCAAAGAGTGCCCCCGTCGCAGAGAAGAAGCCAAAGGCGAGCAAAGCGAAGCAGATGAGCGCTTACATGCTGTTCTGTCAGGAGGAGCGCAAGGTGCGCCACCGCCGCCTCGCCAGAAGTAAAATAGGCAGTCGATTGGGTGGGTAGGAAGGTAGGTAGGTGGGTGGGTAGGAAGGTAGGTAGGTAGGGAAGGCGGAGTGTGTCAGCTCTCGAGTCTTAGGGGTTGTGAGTAAAACAAAAACCCTAAAATGAGTCTATAGTTTGTTGGTCCGGTGGAAATGTGCCAGAGTCTTGTTGAATTGGAGTAAGGCCGTGTCACAATCTTTTCAACAGCGCACAATCCCATTTACATCTTTTGTGTTTCACGTGCCGGGCGGGATGGAGGGCAACTCTGAGCTTGTGATGTGAAAGCAGCCCGTGGATGTACCACTACCCGAAGGCCTTTCTGCTCTTGCCCATTCGGTGTATGTTTTCTGTAAACAAGTCTTAGTAAATTGATGCCATTGTACCTCGGTACCACCGCTCGCCAATCGTAGCGATGCGTAGTACAAAAAATGGGTATCATTCATACGCCCGTACCCGTACCACTGCGCAGCTCGTAATTGCTATTAAATTTATCGCTAACCCTAAATAAAAAAAGTGTAGAATGTCCTATCCACAGCCGTCTTCCTAACCATGACCATGTCTATTTCTCATACCGAAAGCAATCGAGCTGATGATAAGAAGAGAGAGAGAGAGAGACTATCAGACTCCAGGACAACCCATACTAGGGCATGTAGATATGTTAGGGTTTCTGTAAATTTAAGAAACCTAGAAATTTCGGAGAATTTTGGTCCGTCTCCGCACCCAGAGATCTGGGTGCGCTGGAGGCCAGGGACCTCACACTCTCTGCCACACCCAACCTACATCGTTTCATTGTCCTCCTTTCAGAGGGCAGCCACGTCTGGCGGTGCCAAGTTGTCGCTGAAGGATTTGGGCGAGCGGTGGCGTGCGGTGCCTGAGGCTGAGAAGGAGGCGATCAAGGCGAGGGCGGCACAGGTGGTGCCGGTGATGAGCGAAGGGAAGAAAGCAAAGTGCGCATGCAACGACCCGCTGACTGTTATTTGATACACCAGCTCAAAATATATTTCGAAATATTTGCATTGTTTTAATAGATATTGGTGAACTTACCAAAAAATGAAAGTCACGTATTTTCAATAGATATAACTTCCTTAGTCCATTGAAAATTCAAAAAAATGGATAAATAAAGTTTCGGAGTGGATCGTAACGGTTTGCCGTGCACTTTTGCCTCGGAATGTTCTTCATTCTGACTGATGGATTTTGAGTATTTGAGCCATACAATCACCTCAATTTATGTGGATTTCGACAGCGCTGTGCTCAGAAGTGAGTGTGGGTGTAAGTGTGTCGTACATAGCTTTTCAATGCAGATTTTTCTTATTTCTAATCAAGTGTCATTTATTGCTCCAACTTTTTCTTCTTTTCGGTGCCGCATCGATCATCCTCAGCATGAAATAATCCGCGTTTGGATAAACGAACTTGCGAATACTGCTCACTGGATTGCTCTCGAAATTAGTTGTTGTTGGCTATCACTCAATGTGTTTCCTTGTGTCGCCTTTTCTCGCGAAAATATTGTTATCCTATTATTTATACTGTAAGACATTGGTGCTCGGCGGTCCTTTTTGGCGGCTGACAATCGCCTTCGCATTGTCGTAGTCAATGTATATGTATGTATAGTCACTAACCCGAGAGTTGGCATGCTTTGCAGATCGACGAGCAGCGGAAATAAGAATGACAGGAAACGCGGACCGAGCGCGTACATCGTCTTTTGTCGAGAGGAGCGGCCGAAGGTGGTGGTGCAGCACGAGGGAGCGTCCTTCGGCGAGGTACCATCACCCACTACCGCCAGCAGCACACACCCTCACCCGTCATCAGAGGTTAACTAACAACACTACCAGCTATCCTCACACGTCACACGAATACACGGTCCCTGCTCAAGTGCTTATCTCCTGCGGGGCGATACCGTAAACAGACGCTCAGGTACTAATTTTGCGACTCAGTTCAAAATACATACGTTAATTTTGTCCGTCGTCGATAGCCGTCCTAAACTATCGGTTGTGACCATATATTGACGCTCGCAGTCCATTATTTCTTTGCAATGGTGTCAAGAGTCATATTCGAGTCGGCGGCGGGTGTATTTCCCACGATCCCGGCTGTGTGATTAAGACGAATGGTTTCGGTCGCGTTCGCCTCCTTTATCGGACGTACCGACTATACAACACGCCGCAAGTATTGGCCCACCTCTCAAAACGATAAGTGAATCCGAAGTCATGCCCCCCCATCGCTCCGTCGGCTGTCTTTCTCTGGCTGTGTCTGACTCCGCTGCCGTGCAGGTGGCGAAGCTGCTGGGCGAGCGCTGGCGGAATCTGTCGGAGGCCGAGCGAGCGGCGTATCAGTCGATGGCGCAGGATGAAGCGACACAGCCGCTGTCAAAATAGTCGCGGCCGTGTTTTTTTCATTTTTCTCATAGGCAACGAGGTCTTCTGTTGCCTACGAATCGTTGATTTCACGAGGGAGTGGCTTATAACGACCGAGTTTTTTAAGGATGATGTGTTTTCTGACGTGTTCAGCTCAAACTCCGAAACACAATGGCAGCGGAGCGACTGACCGTGATTCAGACTGCTGTCATCTGATCTGGCCCGACAAGTGTCATTGGTGAACTGCGAACTGCGGAGTATTTACAGAGTTTCGAGTCGCCGCCCCAATTGACCCTCGTCGATGCGGTCGCAAGAGGGAGGTGAGGCGGCACGACTCGTTGACATTTAGCCATTGACAAGGTATAAAGGTGTGAAGTCGAGATTATGTTCAAAAAACCTCTACTAGGGCGACTGTTGCTAGGGTATTCAGCGGCTGGAGTTCAAACCCGACTAAAATCCTAAGCTCGGCTGTGGACAAAACCCCGCCCCTTCCTTCCACGGCCCCCCTTCACCGAGCGCAAGAACCACTTCCTCTGGCGGGCTGGTCATTCGCCCAAGACGGCACGCCGGACCACCGCCCCCCTTGCATCCCCTCAACCTTCCCCCTTTAGGCTTTCCTTAAACATAAACCCTAAACGCTTGAAAGGGACGTACTCTCCGTTTTTCACTGTAATCTTATTTATTTCTTTTCAATTCGTTCGTTGGGGTGCGCTGAAGGGAAGGGCAGCACGGGGACAGGAAAGGTTGGGCAGTCAGGGCGCTTGGAGGGAGTTACGGCTTTTGGGTGGCTATTAGGGTTCTTGGGCGGGTGGGGTGGCGTGGCCGGATTGGTCGGTGTATTGGGCGGGGGGCGCGTTGGGCGGGGGGCGTTGGTATGCGGGGTCGGCGGAGGGGGCGAGGGCAAAGGTGGCGAGGCAGGGGAGGGAGGCGGCGGAGAGGATGACGGCGGAGAGGATGCACCAGTAGGCGGCGCCGTAGCGGGAGGTGTCCCAGTTTATGACAGAGGCGGCCCAGAGGGAGAGGGCGACAATACCGCATATCATGGCGCAGCAGGTACAGGTGGAGGCGGTGCTGCCGGCGCTACCGCGGCGGGCTGGGGCGGCGAGGGCGCAGGGGGCGGTGAGGAAGGCGATGATGGCGGCGAAGGAGGCGATACCGGCGAAGACGCGTGCGGTGGTGTAGCTGTCGCAGCTGCCCGGGCCCGGGAACGCCCTCAGTAGCTCATACATTCGGTCGTCGAAGTTGAAGGGTCGCGGGTCGAAGATGTCGTAGACGCGGACGGCGTAGGCGGTGCCGAAGGGCGTCTCCACGCTGGTGCCCTGCAAGAAGAGTGAGGGGGTTCAAAAGGAAAATTATTAATATCATGATACGATTTAATTTCATTAAATAGCACGCCAGTTTCATCGATCTGCCCAAACTCGCACCTATTTGCAGTTGTTGCTTTCACACCTACGCCCGTCTCTTGTCCATCTCATTCTTTTTGCCTATTTACCCACTTAATGTCTTTGTTTTCGTTTATCCTTTAATTTGGGTGCGAGTTATTTCTTAAATGCCCACTCAGATACTTTGTTTCTCTGTTTGTCTGCCTGTTAAGCAGACTATCCTTTCTTGGTTTATGCAGATGAGTTTGAATATGTACATGCATGTGTACAATGTGTGCTTGTTTTCGTTTCGTTTTTGTGATTAACAATCACAAATCGACTTATGCTTGTTTTGTAAATACGCTGGCGATTGTCGTTAGTCGTCGAGATGACAGACCTCTGTTCAGAGGGTCGCCCGCGGCTGCGACTTTTTCCATGCACGACTCATCTGGGCTCCTGTTTATACGCGTCAGTCAGATAACTGTGACAGATAGGGTAAAAAATTATCAATCCGGCAGAGCATAATACATAAAACATATTTTGCAATCAAATAGCGGTATTATGCCGGTTGAATCTTGCAAATCACGCTATGGGCAGTAAATCCGAAATATACCGGAAATGAAACGATATGTATTCTAATTGCGGTTAATCCTTTAAGGGCTCGATTCTAACCGCAGGTATTCAAAATAGCCCAAAGAGAGCACGCGACGGCACCGGCACTTGAGACGGCGAGCCGCTGGAGGTTCCGTACATATACCGCCACAACACTGTCGTTGCTACGCGCAGTGGGAAATATCCCCGGGGTAGCGACTACTGACATGGCAGCGACTAGCAGGGCGCAGCATCATCCCGCGCCACCTTGATTGCTGCACACGGACTGCCCGCCAATCTTAAAATTATAATTTAATATACCAGCGCTCAGAATCGAGCCCTTGAAGACAAACCGCAATTAAATAAAAATCGTTGTCTTCATCCCGGCCGATTTCAGATTTACTGCCTATATGCCACAATTTTGCAATATGTCACCGGCATATTACCTGTAACCGGTCCCGTCCCACCATATTTTTTGCAAAAAAAAACCAAAATAAAATCGTATGTACTGGTACGTGTGCATGTACCGTTTTTTGAAAAATATATAAAAATACGAGTACAGGTAGCCCGTACTTGTAGTTGTGCCCGTCGTTTTTGTTATCATACAATGTGTCTCTCACTCTGTATGATAACACAGGGTCATAATACTTTAGGATTATCATTAGGATAATCCATAGAGGCCCATAGTTGTGATACTTATTTTTCACAAACACACACACACACACACACACACACACCCACCCACACACACACACACACACACACACACACACTTTATAATTCTCTCTCATGATGTATTGTTATAATTTTACAAAAAAACCCTGTGTGTTTCACTCTGTATTTTTGTAATCATTAAAAAAGACGTATCCCAGTCCCTATCTCAATAAGTACGTTGACGCCATCTCTATGTCTTTTTCAAACCCAAAATATCACATTTGGAATACTGAACATAATGCAAAAGAGGTGTTGGTAAGGGGACACAGCGACAGACAGAGACAAAGAAACACACACACACACACACACACACGCACGCACGCACGCACAGATCAGAGGAAAACAAAGCAGTAGGATCGGATGTCAATGGAGGAGGGACAGGGGGTACCAGCGCGATGCGGCAGTTGTAGTCAACGTATGCGCAGGAGGTGGGGAGGCTGGTGATGTTGAGGAAGTCCACGACGTCGGGGCGGAAGAAGATGGCGGTGTTGGGGCAGAAGTGATACAGGCCCAGCTCGCCGTTGGCCGAACCTTCCGGCTCGGTCGCCACCGACCTGAGCGTTCACGCAGCAGACATACGGCGAGTGAGTAGCGGTATGACTCGGAAAAGGTGAGCGGGGGAGCTAACCGCAGGACGAATTAATCACGTATCAAGGGGCGGAAAGTCACCGGTCGGACGTGTCACTGGTTGCGACGGGGTAAAAAATACATGTTAATAACGTCGAGAGTCTGCTTCGGCGCGACGAGAGTTTATTTTCATATTTACTGTGTACCTTATTTGTATGTACAGTAGTAAAAATCTTTTCATCCTGCTGTGGCCTGATATGAGGCGCGAGCTCACGATGACAGTGCCTCCCGCAGAACGACGAATGCGAGGATTAGGGACGCAAGTTAGAAAGTGAGGAGGGGATGCGGATGTGGGGGTTTACCAGCTCGTGAGTCCCGTGGCACACAGGTAGAGGACAACGGAGGCGAGTGAGAACAGGATGGCTAAGCCAGCTACACCCTGCAGCACGCCCTTACCCACGCCTTTGGTGTCGGCCATACTGACGGTCACTACCTTTTAGGTCTACGCCCCACACGCGTTCTTATTGCTAGACAATCAGCTCCACAGTTTATCTCGCGCCTTGGCCGTGAGATGAAACACGATATGGGGATCTTTCGCTGAGGACACCGACGGCAAGTGCGACTCCGCGTCGGGGAGCGGAATCAAGTGACTCCGGTGCCACTCACTACCCACTCGGAGTTATTTTTTTCGAGCGCGCTCTACATTTTGAGGCGACGTGACGAGAATATCTTAAATCATCTTAATTGACGCCAAGAATAAATCGCTAATATACAGAATATGTAGCACAACCACGCAGCCGTACCCGTACTGTTCTGGGACTTGATCACAGCTGTCGTAATTTACGCGTAGCCGGTCGGAATCAAGGAATCAATGAGATTACAAGATGGAAACATACGATAGCTGCACCAGATATGTACAAGTACCTACCCAGGTACGACTACGGGTACATGTGGTGAGGAAATATTAAAGAGAGTGTAAATTATTCTTCCCATCAAACAAATCCGTTCATACTGGTGAAATATGGGTTTTTGCGAAGGGCGGCTGTTAAGCAAATAGGGTTTCTACTTTATTTGGCTTTCTGTGGCTTAGCTGTACTTGAGCTCGTAGAGCAGGCAAGTCAAAACTTGTGCCGACGGTGCGGCTAAGGAGAAAGCGGGACACAAACAAATGGGGCCCGTAACGGCTGCAATCCGACGCAATAGGAATTGCCGCCCATGCGCGATTTGATGGGGCATACAATGATATTCGGGCTCACCGAATTTGGATTTTCACATTTTCGCTGCTCAACACTCCGAAATCGACGACACAGCATGCCATTTTTTTTTGGTGATATGCCGGCTTGTTGTCCGCAAATGAACACGGGGGCATGTGGCAATGATGACATGCACCGTTACGATGCATGAAAGCCTCTCCATTTTTTCACGCCCGGCGATGCGGATGCTTCAAGGACTAGTGACCCACGCACTAGGGCGCTATCACTACAAGTCACTCACCCGCCCCCATACATGCCCAATAGGTCCCTCCCCCGTGCTCCTTGGCTGTACTTTCGGGCACGTGGAAAGAAAGTCAAGTTCACACGACTTGACATTTTTTGTGTCAACGATCTCTTGGCGGCTGGGCGCAACTCAATCGGCGGAAGTTTTTGTAATTGCACAAGCGTGATGAGAACCAACAGCGGCATATATCAGCGTGCATAACGTGCACATTCACAAGTTCCGGGCCGCAAAAGATGGGCCGCACCTCTAACGCGTGCCCCCATAATATATGGGGCGTGGCAATAGACCTGTCCAACTCAATGGAGCCCGCGCCGTAGTGTGCTTATTGAGGCTCCAAATTATATCCTCACTTGAATTTGGTGTCCATTGATTGCGGCTAGACGTGGCAAGTAAGTAAATGAGTGTTAGTAGTAATAACGGGCTACATGGGAAGGGTGTATGTACGCTGCTCTAACATCATGTACGGGTATTGCTGGGGTGGTGAGCATTAGTAGCGTAGTACTAGTAGCACTACGAGAAGCGCTTACACGAGGGTATCTTTTACCAAGAGTGGCAGTTTATTATTGTGGCTAAACGATGATAAACATTCTGGATTTCGGGTTCAAAGCGCAAGACAGGGATGGGTGGGTGGGTTTGCGAATGACGGATGATGTCGGGCGCCAAAAACAGCAAGTGCCTAGTGTGGCCACTACTCTCTTGTAAGTAGTACATATGATTTTAGGACTCGTACGTATCGCTACTAGTTGCATTCCGTACTTTCCGAGGAAGTGTACACCCGTAGTTTTACAATCATTGCAATTATCTCAGGTCCGAATACAATACTAGTGTGCTTACCGGTGAGGTTAATTAAGAGTCAAGACGCGCCGGGTCGTGTCTGCCCGAGGTGAAAGACAACACGTCATATGAGACGAGCTTCCGAGGACAACGTGACGCTTCGAGACTGACGATGAGCTACTAGGCTGGGCTAATTAAGCCAGCGCAGTGGAGGGGGGAGATAGTTCACTTTTTACTTGCTCTCTTTAACTACATTCAGCCACATTCCAAACACTTGCGTTCTCGCGCATTCTTTCTGCATTAACCGTAACTAATTGTTACGCATTATGTTCACTAAGCAAACTGTCACACTAGTTTCGGAGCGTTTTTTTAATTTACACGTTGACACTTGCGAAGCTTGCGAAGTTCTGCTCTACGGCTCGCTTACAATGGCTTCACCGGGACATGGGAATGACGTGGTTATCTTGGAACTTGTTGGTGGTGCTTAGGTAGGCGACGTTTAATTCGCCCTGAAATGTGAAGCTCAATCCCGTAAGATGTGGTTTCCGGCAGGCGGGATTTTACGCGAGTATTGTTACGTGAGATCGGCCTGCCATTTTCGAGCGACGATTTGCAGTTGGTACGCGATGAAATAGTTTCGATTACGCTTTCGGATGGCAATAAGTAACATGTCTCGATTTTTTGGCGTCGTCTCCCTCGCACTTCATTGCTTCTCTTTTACGTGCCGCCGCTAAGATCGCGGCAATTGTTGACACTATGGCGACCCGGCTGGCGGATAGTTACGTCATTCTCGCTTGTGTTACGGTCAGTGGATAGACTCTTAGGTCTACTCATATTGATAACATCACGTAAAGTAAGCCGTCGCATGGGCTTTTGCGATTTGGAATTTTTTGCGTGTTGGCAAGTTTTTCAAAATGCGCTTCGAAGAAACACTTCTTCATGCATCACGACAACGAGTTACCAGCGGATTTCCTCTTCGCGCCCTGCTTTTTTTATCTTGATTTTGGTTTCAATTTGAAAGCATTGTATTGGTTTCTTTGACCAGTTGCTTGGGGAAAAAGCCGAGTGATTTAAGCATGCGAGTTCCGCCTCTTGCGACCAACTCCGATGGACTTATGTGCACTTGACCGAGAATCGACGTAAGGCAGATGTGCAAGCACCTCGGCAGGACAGGAATATCCCAAGAGACTTAAATGACTAGCTCGAGTTTCAGCCGCAGCGCTACCTGATGTTGAGATTGGAGTCCGACACATACAACGGAGTCCATCGGCTTACGTCACAATTTGGTTTCCATGCCTTAAAATGGTGGTTAAATGCCAAGTCTATCTTCAAACACATGCCAAGTCTCATCCCTCCCCGCAAAAGGGCTACATCATGCCGCTTGCTGAGTTACAAATTCTTGAATGACCTCGTGACTGACTCTCCTCACCTGGGTCGTTCTAAGGGCGCACCGGCCCCATCGGACAACCATGGAGGTGTTCGACCTTTTAAGAAGCGTTCTCTTGATGATCCAATGGTCGAAGGTACCAAGCGCTTTGAGCGTGGTGAAGGATTCTGGTCGTGGACATGGTCGAGGCCGTGGTAATCGAGGAGTCCGAGGAATAACTTCACCAAACACTTACCGAAAGGACTTCAACGCCATCTCCAGTGACTTGACCCCACATGAACGTAAGCGGGACCAAGAGGGAATTTGCTTCAAGTGCTACAAGAAGGGGCACCGTGTCTTCCAATGCCCCGAGCTTCAGGCAAGGCGCCGATCGACAACCCTACCAAGCAAAAATGATGGTGGCAAGAAATAAGGTGGAGGAGGACCATTACGTAGGAGCGTGGAGGCTGTTGGTCAAGGAAGATGAGAGCTGCGGGAGTCGGGGTCTTGGCGGGAATTTTTCCGCCGTGCGAGAGCATGTGAGGGTCTTCGGCCAATAGAGCCACAAATTCGTATGCAAGTGTCTAGTGGGAGTTGGGAGAGGCTTATCGGAGCGCGAGCCGCATGGAAATAACACAATAGTCACAAGTGTCCGTCTTAGGTGAGTGAGTTGGTGGTTCATGTGGACAGTGCCTAGCAGAGCGGACGATCTGCCACGTGGCGTCGGTGGGTGTGTCTGTAGGGTGGGTGTCCTCTTCCATAACGGGATGGCGGTCGTTCTGTTGTTCTCCTATAGCGGTGAAGGAGGGGGGCTGATCGATAGTGTCAACAACGTCGGTAGGATCAATAGGCTGTGAGCTGATGTCCGCACATTAATTCTCCGGTCGGTTGCAGGAGAAAATCTAAAGACGAAGTAGCTTGTCGATAGCCCGGGCGAGGTTGGACGAGCGATCGACCGGTGTGGCAAGTAGTTTGGCCGAGCCTCCAATAAGGCTCGCGCCGTGAGGGCTAAAAGCGACCGTAGCAAAGATGCTCTTGTGGCGTTTAGTAATGTGGTGATGGCGCGTGGGGCGTGATTTTTTCGGGAGGGGTCGACCACTGCAAGTCCACGTAGCTTCTTCGACGAGGCCAATCGCTAGGTCAATCCGGTAAAGGGCGGCTTGAGTATGGGGGAAAGGCTTGGGGGGGAGGACTTTGCCTTCCTCTAGCGTGCGCTCGGGTACGCGGTAGATACGAAAAACCCGGGGGTTCATCGGGTCGGGCATTAGGTGGACGGTAGTCTTCCTAAGGGTAGTGGCGTAGAGGAGTGGTAAGGGGGGAGGTCACAACGCAGTTTTCGGGTCTTTTTTCAGACATTTTATCGTACGCGTCTACTGAACCACACCGAACACTACTTTTATCACCTCAAAACGCCCCACTAACCCCACAACGCCTAGTTAGGAGCCCGCATAAGTTGTGCGGGCCGTGTGCGCCCTCGTGGTGACCGTACTTGTCGCGGGTGGTACTTGATAGACGCGATGGGCGCAGCCATTGTTGCAGTATTTTTTTGCATGCCGAGTTGCCGATGACACCAAATTTATCGCAAGCACGCCGACAGCTAGTATTGTGTCCTTTTAGTCAGAGAAGCATCAAGCAGCACAGAAACGGCTGCAGAAGTTTCATATGCAAATAGCCCGAGCCTCGCCCAAGCTCTCTTAAATACGACCGAATATCTCACCCCCGACGCCATCAAACATGAGTGCCAAGCACACATACGCCACCTACTACGCGCCACCACCACGGATAAAATGAGAAAAATAAAAACGCGCGCCAACACGGCCTACGACGCCTGTCCGAAATCCTCTCATCTCCGCTTGAAAATCAAAACCGGACTCCTCCCCCCCCCCCCCCCCCCCCAGCGCGACCTCGACCCTCCACAGAATCACCAATCCCGATAAAACTACCGCAACCTCTCCCTCCGTCGTCCTAGAGGCGGTACACTCTCACTTCGCCACCTAACTCAGCCGCGCCACCCCACACGAACTGCCCGGTCCCCCATGGGAACTTCCAGACGACCCCGACAACTTTACCATCGAACCCCGCGGAGACCCCTCTCTCACCCTCGCCGATATGATAACCCGCGACACATTCGATAAAACCCTTAACTCACTAGGCTCAGGCAAAGCCCCCGGCCCCGACGGTATCCCCAACGAAATGGTCAAATTTTTACCCCGTGCGACCCGCTCCGCCCTCTTCTCTCTCCTCTCCCTCCTCGCCCACACGTCATACACCCCTCTTGAGTGGTGCCACAGCACAACATGCCTGCTACATAAGAAAGGTGACCCCACCCTCCTCGACAACTACCGCCCCATCGCCCTCATGAACAACCTCCTTAAGCTATGGACCGCACTTATCAAAGATGCAGGCTCGAAATACGTCGAAACCCATAAAAAGACATCCTACCGTCACTAAAGACAGTAAATAGATCCGAAGTACTACTAAAGTACTAATGAACCACATAACGGGGATGGGTCGGTAGCTTGAATGAGCAACGCCGAACGTCTTCGCTCCGGGCATGGCCTCCCGATGAGCGACAGACTAGTAGACATAGGGCCCGTTGAACAACAAGCACCGTCCACCTCTTCCCAACCGAGCCTAGCTCATCCAGGTCAGTGGATCCGTAGCGACACCAGACGGTACACACAACAAGGCGCAGCTCGCAGAGTTTTGAACTTCGTCTCCCCGACAGCTCTCGCGCCACCCACTTTGAAATCCGACAATGTACCCACTCAAGAACAACGAACAGTCAACATCAACCATCGCTTACAAAACCCCCCCCTCCACAGGGGCGGCGCGCCACACCGCGCCCCACCGAGCGTCCGGACGTTCATGTCCGCCGCCAACAGCCTCCAAACCCAGGCCTCATATGGCCTAGTCGTGTGCCGCCAACACACGCAACCCACTCGAAACCACATTACAACCTATCAAAACTCCAAATCACTCAACGAATCCCAAGCGGCCATTATGTCCTCGTCATTTGACCTCCTCCCCACTTACAGACATGTGCTCCTGCGGGACCGCCCGGAGCATGCGACTTATGCGGACCTCTCCAACCCCAAGACCCGCCTCGCGCGACATCCGCTCGCACCGTTCCTCATGGTACCTCAACCACCCCCGAACAAGCAGAACTTAGGCACTACTATGGACCCCTCCCCCGGTCGAGGACTCCAAACCCCTCTGGTCTTGGCGCCCGCCCGGTCAACTTACGACCTAGGGCCGGCCGACGACCTCTCATCCCGTATGATCGACTCATACCTCCTAACATGCCAGTACTCCACACCCCCCCACCTCGCCAGCTTCTTGCCCCACGGTATGTTCCTCTTAGACTCGCCTCACCCCACCGAATCGGCGACCTCGGCCTGCTCGGTTGCCCGTCGCTGGCTCCTCGAAAGCGTCAACTAGATCGACGACCTCCCTCTCCGCGTAAAAAATACAATAGGCCGTGAGCTCGTCCACCACCCGCGCTGGACAGCGAGCGCCACCCGAACTCCACATCCATCCGCACGACCGTGTTACGACGCCAGCCCCCTGGCCGACGACCTCGTATCGGGCTTTTATGAGATACGATTGGACATTCATTCCTCTTGTGTCGCAATAGGCTTTCTGTACTAGCTCACTTCACAACAGCGTGAACTCCGCTCGACCGGTCCGACGCCACACACCGCAGCGCTCTCTCCCCCCATGATGACCAAACTAAGACAGCAGAAAATCCAGTTCCTTCCGAGCAGCCTCGATCCCCGCAATCTCACGCCGTCGGCTCAAGATCCGTTCCCCCCTCTTCACTGATCTATCCGGCCGAGAAAAAATCACCCTCATACAGGACCTCCTCACCTCTCATATGTCGACCGAGCTCGTCCCCACTGGTTCCACCCAGACGACCCCACCCCCCCGCCAGGTAGAAGACTTGCATGAATCGGTCCAATTCCTCCTCCAATTCGCGGACGCGATCCAGCCAGTGGACGACCCCTCCCCGATCGAGAGCGATCCCTCCTCCATGTGGGTAAATATCCTCCACATGCCCAATAACCCCATTCTTTCACAGTCAGGCCCACTTTCATTAAACCTATTTCCTACTTCACTTCACGAACTTGTACCCCCCAGCCCCCATCTTCACAAAATCACCATCACACCTCCCCCAATCATTGAACACGTCCGAGACACCTATTGGGCGAACACATGCCTCACCACAATCCTCATCCAATCTCGCCTGACCCTCTCCCTCCCTTGCACCAACGTTGACGGCGTCATTCCACACACACACACTGGTTATACACATTGCTTCACCAGACCGCGAAAGAATTCACAGCCCACCACACCCCCTCCACCTCCCCCCCCCCACACCCCACTCGACCTCATACACCACACATCCCTCCAAAATTTTCCGGACGGCTCATACTTCTGCTCCCACCCCTCCCCCTTCCCAATCATCAACACCCGCATACAAATCTCAGTCACTACGGAAATGTACTGCATTCTCATCTCCATCAACGGCACAGCCACAATCCCTCTCCAACACACATTCATTCATAGAGGTGCACACACAAAAGCCTTTTGCACACTCGCCATCAACCCCCACCACTACTCCACGTTTGGTAAGAGCCGCCTTTCGGACCCCGCCTTCACCACCACCCCCTCCCCACATCCCCTCACTCACACCAAACACAACATCCTATACCGCAACTCCCCCACCCTCCCCCTCCAATGGGCCCGCCACCTACAGACTTGCAACATCTCCAACCGGTGGTAAATCGAGACATCAGACTTCTCGATGATGGACGCCGACGACGACACCCCCCTCGACCTCACCTCCCTCCCCGACATTCAGCTCTCTTCCACCATCCCCCTCCCTACCCCCCCAATCAAACACCCTCCACCACTCCCAAAATATCCACCCCGCCCCCCCCCCCACCCCCTCCAATATCTCAAGTGGTCCCCCCGCCACCTCCCACCCCAACACCACCCCCACCCTCCTCCCCACCATCACCGAAGACTCCACCGACCCCATGGACTCCTCTTCCTCACCTCTCCCTCACCCTAACCCCAACCCACCCCACACCCTCTCCGCCTCCTCCACCGCTCTTCCTCCTCCCCCACCCGTCCACTCCCTCCTTCCCCCGACTCTCCTACCCGCCTCCCCCCTACACCTCCCCACCTCCCCCCCGCCCGACCACCTGGACTCCCGCCAAACAACCGACCTCCCACAGACCCCTCACTCAAACCCACACCCCCGGCCGGCATCTCCAAGCACACCCGCCCCTCCCGCAAGAAAATCTCTCCTCCCCCCCCCCCCCCCGGCGCTCCCCCCCGCCCCTCTCTCACCCCCCTCCCACCCACACCGCCCTCCCCCCAACCCCCACACACTCCCCATCCTTATCCTCCCTCCTGGACTCCCCCCCTCCCTCCCACCCACCCACATCCCCCTCCCCCAAAAAACTCCCGGAACGTCGACGACTACACACTCGAAGACCTCGAAGACCTGTTAGAGGACGACCTAGGGGAGACCCATTCCCCCCACTCAGTCCCACCCTCCTCTAGCAGCCCAACCAGCCCCCCCGGGGACACCTCCGGCCGAAATGGCCGGCATTCATTCCCAACTCCCCACATGACGGGCCTCACGGCCGAGAGGTTAGACCCCACCACCACCCCCACGCCCCCTCGCCCGATATTCGTAACCATATTGTAACCAAATCGCTTCGGTCCTCCCTCCCAGTCCATTTTACCTCCACCACCTGTGGTGTTAAACTACACAACTACCTCTTCTACTTAAATCTTGAACATGGCCTACCCACTCCCATAGGCAACCTTGACTCCTCCCAATACTCTCCTTTCCAGTGGGGCCACTACCATGACCTCTCCAACCTATATTGCATTGCTACCTCCCTAGCCAAACTCCACTCCCCCGACTATGCCTCCTATATAGTCATCACCAATAACGAGGTTGATAACTTCCACCACCATACGCTCCACCCTAGCCAATGGACCAACCTCTCTAATAGGGACTCACCCCCCCACCCGGGCATGCCCAACCACCCCCTACTCGTCCTCACCTGGCAACACTCCCACTTCGGTCTCCTCCACTTAACACATTCCTCGGCTAACTAGATTGACTCCCTCCACCACCACCCCCCTCCCAACCTTCTCACTCGCTCTCTCGCTCTTCTAGCTTCCTGGAAATCTCCCCCCCCCGCCTGTCGGCGACCTACGCTTACTTACTTACCCCTACTCGCCAAAATGACACAACCACGACGTGGTCGTGCGGCACCCACGCCATGCTGCATACCTACTTTATCATCACAGCACCCCCCGACTAGGTCTACAACCCCCCTAACTTCGACCCCCGTACCACCGTCTACTCCCTACACTCACTCCTATGGCACCACACCTTCCGCTCCACTCCCCTCCCAGTCGGTAGACCCCAACTACTCACCGCCCTCCACGCCCCCAACCTCTCTCCCCCGCTCAGCTCCCACACCCCACCCTTCCCCCACAGCCCACCCCTCCCCCCCCTCCCCCCTAACCCTCCTTCCCTCCCCCTCCCTTCCACCCTCCTCATGCCGACCGCCCCCCCGACGACCCTCCTATCCCCCCCCGCCTCCCTCCCCTCCCCCATCCTCCCAAACCACGCCACCCAACCACTCCACCTCATCACCCTCAACACCCGCGGCCTCCTCACCTCCATTATGGACGTCGAACACCTCACTACCACACACCACCATGACGTTCTCATCCTCACCGAAACCAACCACGCCATCCATAAACCCCGATGGCGTATCGTCCTCCCCCACTACCTCCTCAAAATCTCTCGACCATATTACTCACATGTGCCCCTACCCAACGCATGCGTTCTCTTTGCGGTCCGCAGAGCCTCGTTCCAATCTGCCACTGTCCTGACCCCACCTCCCCACCTCACCCCCCACATCGCTGGCCTAACCCTCGTCCCACACTCAGGCACCCCTTACCTCCTCCTAGGAGCATACATGCCCCAGCTCCACACCCCCCAGCTGACTCGCTTATACGCTGAAGTTGCAGCGTGGGGCCTCCGCCTGGCTGACAACCACCCGAACCACCGCATCCTTTGGGGAGGGGACTTTCAATCGACAACCACAAAAGGTACCGGTAACCCCGCCTTAACCTCACTACTCGAGTCCCACCTCCATCCCTACCTTCCCCCGCAGCGGAGGCTGCCTCGACCAATGGCTCACCACGCCCCCATCTCCTCTCGCCCTTCCACCGTCCTCTTGCTCGGTCTTCCCCTCCCCCTCACACTTCACTGACCACTCTTCAATCCACCTCGCTATTCCTGCCCCCTTCTCTCTCATAGCCCACCCCCCCACCCAACATTCACCCCCACACACACCACACCACACGCAAGCTCAACTTTAAACTTCCCCTCACTCCCGATCACATACAAACATATCAAACCAGCACACCCTAATCAACCAAACGGCCACCCTCCACGCAGCAATACATAACACCCCACACTCCTCGGCCTCCCCCGACACCCTTGACACCCTCGTCTCGCAATTCACTACACTCCTCTCTCACCACATGGACCACGTTGCCACCATATGGCCTCTCCTCCCCGCCAAAAAACCCCGTCCACCCCAGGCATACCTCGACCCTACTTGGCTTACTAAAAAAAAACGCAAACACATTATAAAACTCCGCAAATGTAGTACCAACAGCGGCCCCTTACCCCTTGCCCAAGCCCTCTTAAATACGACCGAATATCTCACCCCTGACGCCATCAAACATGAGTGCCAAGCGCGCATACGCCAACTCCTATGCGCCACCATCACGGATAAACTAAAAAAATTAAAAACGCGAGCCAACACGGCCTACGACGCCTGTCCGAAATCCTCCCATCGCCGCTTGAAAATCAAAAGCGGCCTCCTCCCCCCCCCCCTCCAGCGCGACCTCGACCCTCCATAGAATCACCAATCCCGATAACACTGCAGCGACCTCTCCCACCGACGTCCTAGAGGCGGTACACTCACACTTCGACGCCGAACTCAGCCGCGCCACCCCACCCGTTCTACCCGTCCCCCCATGGGAACTCCCGAATAACCCCAACAACTTTACCATCGAACCCCGCGGGGATCCCTCCCTCACCCTTGCCGACATGATAACCCGCGACACATTCGATAAAACCATTCACTCGCTTGGCACGGGCAAAGCCCCCGGCCCCGACGGCATCCGCAACGAAAACATAAAATTCTTACCCCGTGCGACCCGCTCCGCCCTCTTCTCTCTCCTCTCCCTCCTCGCCCACACGTCATACACCCCTCTTGAGTGGTGCCACAGCACAACATGCCTGCTACATAAGAAAGGTGACCCCACCCTCCTCGACAACTACCGCCCCATCGCCCTCATGAACAACCTCCTTAAGCTATGGACCGCACTTATCAAAGATGCAGGCTCGAAATACGCCGAAACCCACGGCATTCTCAGCGACCAACAAGACGGATTCCGACAACACCGCAGCACCCACGACGCCCTCTCCTCCATCATCATGACGATGGAGGACGCCAAACTTCACAAGAAAGACATCTACGTCATGTACGCGGACTTCAAGGGCGCATTTAATGCAGCAGACCACCGCATCATGTTCAAACACATGCGACAGCTCGGTATGCCCTCCACCTTTGTCGACACCTGCGAACACCTCTACGGGGTCTCATCCACCGACTACATTACCTCCATATGGCCCCACCCCCTCCATCAACATAAATCGGGGGACCCTACAGGGGGACACTCTCTCTCCCCATTTCTATTTACCCTCTTCTTGGAACCCTTCCTCCGCTGGCTCGCGGTGGGCAGCCGGGGCTATCGTCCAAGGCCCCCCCACCACTAACGTCGACCCCACAGAACCCACAGCCACCTACCCCGGACACGGCTTTGCCGACGACCTCAGCCTCGCCACGGGCTCGACCCCCAACATGGCCATCCAGCTCCGGAAACTCTCCCTCTTTAGCGCCTACACAGGTATGACCGTCAACATCCGAAAATGCTGCATCACCGGCGCCCTATGGCGCTCATGCAACGCCCTCTCCCTTGCCAACATCACCCTGCTCGCTTCCCGACTCCAAACTCAGTTCATCACCATCAACTCCATCCCGGCCCCCATCCCCTCCATAGGCCCCTCGGACACATACCGCGTCCTAGGGGTCGAACTTAACACCTCCCTCACCTTCACTAAACACTGGCACGAACTAAGACGTACTGCCGCATCCCTCATCACCGCTCTCTCCACCTCCCCACTAACACAATCCCGCAGACTTCGCGTCATCCGTGGACTCCTATCGTCAAACACTTCATCCTCCCGCTCGGCCTCTTCACCGACTCCCAACTCGACACCCTTGCAGGACAAATATGCCGCGCACTCCGCTGTGCCGTCTCCTCGATACGTAACCTCCCCCGCACCGCCCTCCACCGCCCTACCTAGGATACCTAGGATACGGCCTCCCCTCCCTCAAAGCCCACGCCGCACAACTCACAGTTTGCCACCTCCATAAAATCATGAACAACCTATTGAACCATGCAAACACAGTTAGTGTGGAAGATAACCTACGCAAACGTAGTTACAGTCACAGTCCCGCAAACGGAACAGTTACGGCGACAACCAGCCTACAAGCGTGGTGTCGGGACAACAGCAGTGAGAGAGCTGTAGCCTAGCGACAGCTCTGTACCGAGTCAAACAGTTTATCGGTATGTCCGATCTAGACATGTACTAATCATATCTAGAGTAGCTTACAGTAGCTATTTGCAACTAATACGTATACGGTATTACTTACAACACTCCCCCTGAAGGTAGCTACGGGATGAAGCGTTGCATTGGGTCTTGTCCTCCAAGGATCGCACTTCGGTGTCTTGCTAGTGCAGGTCCTGGGAGGGGTTTGGTGAGCATGTCAGCCACCATCTGGTCAATGGGGAGGTACCTTAACTTGATGGTTCCCTGCTCCACGTGGTCTTTGAGGAAGTGCCACTTCAGACCGATGTGCTTAGTCTTCTCGC
This sequence comes from Tetraselmis chui, assembly GCA_026401115.1. Lineage (NCBI taxonomy): Eukaryota > Viridiplantae > Chlorophyta > Chlorodendrophyceae > Chlorodendrales > Chlorodendraceae > Tetraselmis > Tetraselmis chui. The sequence continues at coordinate 76,663 of JAPMLY010001007.1, forward strand.
TGACCAAGGCATTCTGGGAGTACGCAATGGCGCTTTGGTTGTCCTCCCAGATGGTGGTGGTTTCGGTGATGGGGGAGTTGAAGATTTCCCCCAGGAGTTGTCGGAGGTGGAGTCCCTCCTTGGTGGCGTCAGCCGCAGAGTAGTACTCGGCTTCACACGTGGATTGAGCCACACAAGTCTATTGTTTGGACTTGTAACTGACTCGCCCGCGTCCGAGGGTGAAGAGATAGCCGGAGCGAGACTTGCGGGTGCTGCTGTCGTTGGCCCAATCAGCGTCGGCAAAGCCTGTGAGTTGGAGGCTGTGGTCCAGGCCCCCCCCAAACGTCAGGCGCATGTCGATGGTGCCATGGAGGTAGCGGAGGACCTTTCTCAGAGCCTGCAAGTGTGCCTCGGTGGGTGAGGCTTGGGCAGAGCCGAGGATGCTCAACGCCGTGGAGACATCGGGGCGTGTACAAACGGCTGCGTACTGGAGGCTGCCCAGGAGGCTGGGGTAGACGTCCTTGGCCACCCCTGTGAGAGAAGGCGAATTCAAGTGTGCAAGGCCGGCGAGGAAGCCCGGGTCCATCGGAAGTGACGACGGCTTAGAGTCGGACATGCCGTACTTGGCGAGGATGTCGCGCAGGTACTTGGACTGGTCCAACGAGATTGTGCGCGTGGAGCGATCGCGGGTAATGTGCATGCCGAGGAGTTGGGAGAGGTCGCCTAGGTCCTTGATTTTGAACCGTGCTCCGAGTTGGGCTTTGAACGATGCGAGCCAAGTGGCATCATTGCAGGCCGCGGGAATGTCATCGACGTACATGGCGATCATGGCGAAGACGTGGCCGGTGCGAAAGATGTAGATGCACGGGTCGGAGACGCATTGTTGCCAGCCATGGTCGACGAGCCATGCACGATGTAGCATGTTGAACTCGCGGGGGGACTGCTTAAGGCCGTAGAGGCTGCGCTTGAGGTGACAAACCTTGGACGTTCCATCGGTGAAGCCGAGGGGCTGGCGGATGTACACATCCTCCCGGATGGGGGCGTAGAGAAACGTTGTGTCGATGTCAAGCTGGCAGAGTTCAAGGTCGCGGGCGGCTGCGATGGTTAGGAAGAGACGCAGGCTGGCCATGCGGATGACCGGGGAGAAGGTCTCCGTGTAGTCTTGTCCAACGCGTTGACTGCACCCCTTGGCGACGAACCGCGCTTTGAAGCGGGAGACGTCGCCGGTTGTATCCGACTTGACTTTGAAGATCCACATGCTGTTAACTACCATGCGGCTTGGGGGGAGGTCCACAAGGTCCCACGTGCCATTGTTGATGAGGGAGGAATACTCCTGTTGCATAGCGGCTTGCCATTGGGGGGCTTGGGCGCTGTCCAGCGCAGCCCGGTAGGATTTTGGTTCCACACACTCTCGGGCGGAGAGGAGGGCGATGGCAGTAGGGGACGTGCCGGCAAGTGTGTGTGGGGGACCCGTGACAAGGTCGGGGACGTGAGGGTGCTCAAATATGTCCTCATGAGCTTTGCCTTGTTCAGGATCACAACAGTGCTGACAGCGCACGACCACATGGAGTTGGGAACGGCCATGTTGTGGAGTATCGCCGATGCATTGTCCCGGATGGTGCGCCAGGGACGTTCGGCCTTGCCGAGCATGTGGTGGGCGTATGGGGCAGAGAACTGCACCCCGACGCCGAGGTGTGCGCACATCCGGCGAGTGACAGCAGCTTCAAACACAGAGTCGGAGTCAAACTTGAGGACCGGTGCGAACGCGCCCGTCTGGGAGTGATGGCGGGCATGCAAGTGTTTGATGTCCAAGAGGATGGTTTCCAATTCCGAACATGCGTCGTCTTTAGACTTAAGGAACCGCACCCACATGTAGTTGGTGTGGTGGTCGATGACGAGCAAGCAGTAACGGAGGCCATGTGGGGAGGGGACATTGACCGGGCCCCAGAGGTCAGCGGACAGGTTGAGGAGGGGGTGGGATGGTTTTGCGCAAGCGGCTGTGTTGCGTGGTGCAGCTGTGGCTTTGTGAAGTAAGCAAGATTCGCAAGAAACTTTGGTTACAACGCTAGCTAACACATGGCTAGTCGGGACACCGTGATTATGTTGGGCCTGAAGGCTTTGCATGTTGAGGTGGCCAAACCGACGGTGCCACAGGACGGGATCACACTGGGCAGTGAAGGCAACTTGAGGTGAGGCGTCAAGTTCCGCCGGTGCGGATGGGCTGGAAGGGAGGTCCGGCTGGTGGGGAAGGAGGTAGAGACCGTTTCCGGACGGTTCTAGCACACCCATGCCTGTGGGTACCAAAAGCAAACCAGTGTCAGAGTTGGAGGGGAAGATGAATTCACATCCACTGTGAGTTTGCATCCAGCTGACACTAAGTAGTCTGCCGATACGCTGTGTGGAGCGAGATGATAGGTCAGGGGTGTAGAGTGCATACACAGTGCGATGAATTAGCTGGCCAGAGGCAAGTCTGACAGAAATCCGCACTGAGCCACTGCCCTTAACGTCAACGCCGACACCGCCCACGCGAGAGGAAGCGGATGGGGGCGTGAATTTCACGAAGTCATCTCGGAACGCGGTGAGGTTAATCGAGCAGGCGGAATCAACGACCCAAAACTGTGACAGGTTACGACCCGGGGCGAGGGAAGAGGAGAATGCCACAGAGCTGAATGGGACACTCACATCGTCGTCATCGTAGTCATCAGCGCAGTCCTCGAGGGTGGGTAGGCAGTCGGTGTTATCGGCGGGGGCGTCGTCGGCAGGGACGTCGCTCAGCAGCGCAGCGTGAGCAAAGGGGGTGCCGTCGGCGGCGCCGTACTTCTGGACTGTCATCCTACGCTTGGCGAGATTCCACTTAAGGATAGCGTCATCCGTGGCAGTGCAAGCGGACATGAGATGGTTGAGGCTGCCACAAACGCCAAACTTGTTGGGTCGATGGCCGCGAGGGTTACGGTGTGGTGGGCCTCGACCGCATGGCGAGCTGCGACCCGCAGCGACGAACGCGGAGATGGGAGGGGGTGATATGGCCGGAGCGGGTGTGTCCGGGGCAGGGCCGTCGTCCATGTTGTGCGCGAGGTGGAGAATGTTGGCCATCACTTCATCAGCCGACATGATGTAGTCCGTGTCAAAGGCGTTGATGACGCATTGCTTCGCCTGACCGTGTGGGCCGCTGCTGGAAATACCGCGCAGCATGAGGAGACCGAGGTGGTGGGGGTGGATGGCAACGGAGCCATCAACCAATTGGCATGTATCGTTGTAGTCGTCAAAGGTCTGGCGCATGTAGTGGACATGGTCACTGAGTGACTGACCAGGGCGCTGTCTGACCGTCAGGTTGTCCAGGAGGGACAAGGAGCGAGCAAAAGACCGACAGTCGAGGCGTTCACACAGGATGTCCCACGCGGCAGCGGCGCAGTCAGGGCGGGCTGGAGAAACGCATTTCATCGCTTGGTCAGCGCGCTGATTCGCGCTGGCTGCATGGAGAAGCAGCGTGTAGGCGTAGTGTTGTGCTGGTTCGTCGAGCCAAACGCCGGAGTCGCGTATGGCCATCTGTGGAATGAGGTATGCGGCCTTGATGGAGAGGAAATTAAGGAAGGTCCTCTTCCATTGCTTAAAGTCCGTGGTCGGGCCCATGACGGAGACCGACATCTTCATGGACCGGTTGAGGGCGTCCTTGTCGAAGCCGGGGGCTTCGTGTGCCGCCCGGCCGATGACCACCGGGTCAATAGTGGGGCGACGACGGCCACGGGTGGCGGGGTCGCCATGTTGGATTGGGGGAGAGTGCCGGCCATGAAAGGGAGGAGGTGGGCCACCGGGAAAGGGAGAGCGGCCGGCCATGGGACGCGGCGGGCCGTACGAGTGCGGGTGGTCACGGTAGGGGGGGACGAGGTTAGAGGGCGCCTCCGGGATGTGAGGGCCGGGGTGGTGAAAGGCATATCCAGTGGGGGGGAAGGGGGGAGGTGGTGGGAGGTGACTCGAGGGGTCGTGGTGCGCATCGGCACGCGAGGGCTCGCGGGGCGCATCGTGACGGCGCTGTGCGACTGTGGGGTCACCAACAGGAGCTGCATGAGTAGCAGCGGCGAAGACTGTTTCTGCGTCCGGGGGGACGTATCCATGATGGGGATGTTCAAGCAGGGGGAGGGTGTGCACGTCGTGGCTGTCCCAGAGGGGTTCGAGCTGAGCATCGTGGCGGCGCTGAGCGACAGGGGGTGCGGATTAGCACCCGCTGTCATATCCTAGCCATTTAGCTAAGTGCTAGCTAGTATCTGACATTATTTATTTCCTCTAAATAGTACCTGTATCTTAGCGATATTCAGTGACTCTTTTATTGTCATCACGGCAGTACAACTGTATCGCCGTATTTTCCCTCGACAGTACAGAGTTACTAGCAGTATCTCTTCTAGATAGTTCTTTTCTAGATAGTTCTAAGAGCTTGTGCGATAAGATTAGATAGACGGTACAGGTAACCTCAGTTAACCTGTATCACTAGTAATAGTTTGGTTTAGTTAGCAGACAGCACAAGCTACAGGTTCTAAGGCTGTTTCTAGAACACCTGAGGTGTGGATATTTAAGACGGGGACTTACTGGTAGAGGTGAGAGACCGGTACAGAATAGAATCACGCCACACCCAGATTGTAAGAAACCCTGTTCCTAAGACAATCTTACTAATTCTCTCTACGCTGTATAATTAGATCCAGAGATTAGGTTCTACTATTAGTCTAAGGTTGCCAACTTAGCCTAACCAAAGTAGCACCTCACACGTGGTTTCGGAGCCTCAGAACAGCTAGACGAGACGAAGATGTCTAACCGAGCAGGAGAGAGACTACCAGAGGAAGTTGATGGTCGACCAGAGGGGGCGCCTTCTGGGCCGACAGAGCCGACGTCGACAGATGGTAGAAGACAGACAGTGCGAGAAGGATCGAGTCCCACGATGGAGCCTATGTCGGTACACGTCACCGAGATGCTACAACGACTAAGTAACCGAGTTGACACTTTTTCGACTGAGCTATCTCAACTGCGTGACCACGTCGACAACGGTTTCAGACATTTTGAAGGACGAGTGAACAGAAGCCGAGAAACGGAGAATTTTCTTCGAGGAGAACAATTGAGATCGGAGAGGACGCGAGAGATGCCAAGCATGATGCCGAACGATGTCAAACCAGCCAAGATCAAGAGCATCGCTACGACTAACATCGATGAGCTGAGAAACTGGTTCCGACATGCACGAGGGTATCTACGGTATCACAGCGTTAACCCTGAAGAGCAAAGAGGAGTGTACTGGGTATCTGGCTTTCTGGAAGGACCACTATCGAAGTGGTGGTACTCCCAAGTTGCGCAGACTGGAGATGAAGTCGGTGGAGGATTTTCCGGAGTTTCTGAGATGGAGAAATCCTTAATTCAGGAATTCTGCGGAAGAATACCGGCGGAACAAGCGAGATTGAATTTAGACAAAGCGAGACAGAAAACCACGGTCCTGAAGTACGCGAACTATTTTCGAGAACAATTATTGGAGCTTTCTCACCGTCACGAAGAAGATAACGTACATGATTTCCAGCGCGGTTTGAGACCCTCGATTCATAAGGAAGTTGCCCTGAAAAACCCTAAGACCCTACACGAGGCGATTCAAGCAGCTCTGCGAGCGGAGGCAGCGGAGACCAAGATTGAGACGACCCAACGCTCGACAGGCCGACTGAACGCCATCGAAGAAGACAGCGACTTTTCAGAGGCAGCGGAGGAGATCGACAGTGAGTTGGAGGAAGATTCGCATGGCGCGACCGAAGAAAAGCCGCGGGAGCTGTACGAGATTAGACGCCTCACTCAAGAGGAGGTCGACAGATTTAAGAAGGAGGGCAAGTGCTTCATTTGCCACAAGAAGGGACACATCGCTATCGACTGCCCAGACAGAAAGAACAAGAAGAATGACAGAACGAGGAAATCCCGGCCGGGAAAGTGAGACCTGAGTCGGCAGCTCGCGGCAAGCTGCAGGATGAGGTTTCGTCTCCTACAGCGACTCAGGAAGAGACCATAACAGAAGAAGTACAAGACCCGTTACCTGAAACGACATTGAGGCCAGTCTTTAGGAGCAAGGACTTTAGCGACTGGATGATGAATAGGGAGTATTTCCTGAAGTACTCTCAGACCTACGGACCTTTCGACTTAGATGGAGCTAGCGATAATGACGGCCTTAATTCTCAAGTGGCGGAGGATTTTTGCTGTCCGGCGCGCCCATTTCAGGAGAGAGATTTACATAAGTACCGGAGAATTTGGCTAAATGCGCCATTTAATGAATTAGAAGATTTTTTGGGCCATTATTTGCGGAGTAAACTGCTTCATCCCCATCTGAGAGCGGTTATAGTGGTTCCAAAATGGAGGGCAAAACCATGGTTCAAGCTGCTGCGAAATTTCCGACTTGTCGACGAGCTGGCGGCGAAAGAACATGTGTTTACCTGCCCCACGAACGATGGAATAGAAGGAAGAAGGCAAGATGTTGGACCGACAAGATGGACGACGCAAGTCTACGTCGACGACACCGATCGAGTTCGATTTCTGCCTCAGAACCTACAGAATCCCCCGAAGACCTACTGGACTCACTCGACGACTCTTGTTACCGATGGCCGACGAGTGTTACTAGCGAAAGAGGACACTGGCATGGTCTGGTTTCCTGGTGGCAAACAGGAGATTGAAGACGCGACCCCGGAATACACAGCAGTGCGAGCTCTTACGGAGACAACTGGATTAAAGGTGAGCGAAACAAATTTACGCCTTTTAGGGACGGAGTCTTCCGGACAGAATAAGCGCTACGTGTATATCGCTCGCGTTCGACCCGGATCGATACCGGACGCTACGTCTACTTCTCGGGCAGTATGGGCTACCTGGAAGGAATTAATTTCGGCACGGCGTACGGGTTATCTAGTCTGTGGAGAACAGCAGTTCCCTCTTCGTTACGAGACATTTGGGAAACCGATCGACGGGTGGATGAACAAGAACGTCCGACTAGAAGACAGTGTTCCTGCGACGCTACATGTATCCACAACCCAGTCTGGAACAAGTCTGTTAGTGTTGAGAGGCACCTTACGCGGACATCGATGCCGTATTTTGGTTGACTCTGGCGCTTCGGAAAATTTCTGCAAGGCTGAGTGGGTACGGGAGCATCACATCCCGACGGTTACTGGAGAGAAATACCGGATAAAATTGCCAGATGGTAGTACAACTACGACTCGCCAGCGACTACGGAATGAAGTACTCACAGTAGGGACCCTGGACATACGTCTGGACGCAATTACGACAGAACTGGATAAATTCGACATCATCCTCGGTCAACCTTGGTTACAAGCCGTCAACCCGGATATAGATTGGTCTACTAAAACGATTCGCGACCGTAAAACTGGCGAAGCTATGGTGTCTGGCGACGAGTACACCGTACCTTTGACAGTACATCACTTGGAGGCGGATGCGATGGCAAAGTTGCTTAGACAACAACCAGCAGACCTCTTCGTGATTGGACTACGAGAAGTACAGGACGCGGTCGACGACATCAACACTGTTCAACAACCTGAGTGGACGACTTCGTTACGAGATTCCCTGAATGAGTTTACGGACATTATCAAGGAGCCTGACGGTCTACCGCCAACTCGCGAGTGCGACTTTGAAATTAATTTGGAGTGCGATGAACCACCTAAGGAGCGAACGTACCGTATGTCACCAGCAGAACTCCGGGAGGTTCAAGTACAGTTGCAAGACTTACTCGCAAAAGGCTGGATTCGTCCGTCTAAATCTCCGTACGGTGCCCCGATTTTATTTGTACGCAAGAAGGGTGGTACCATGCATATGTGCGTAGACTACCGGAAACTCAACGACCTCACGAGGAAAGACCGAACACCGTTACCCCGGATTGATGAGTTACTCGACTCGCTATATGGGGCTCACTATTTCAGCACGCTGGACCTGTATAAAGGCTATCATCAAGTTCGAGTCAAAGAGCGCGACATACATAAGACAGCATTCCGAACTCATTACGGACTGTTCGAGTACTGCGTTCTACCCTTTGGACTTTGTAACGCCCCAGCTGGATTCCAAGCGATGATGAATCGAGTTTTGGCCCCGTATCTTGGCAAGTTCTGCGTGGTATATTTGGACGACGTGTTGATCTACAATAAGACGGCCGACGAACACCTCGAGCATATTCGACTCGTGTTACGAGAGTTGCAGCGACACCAGTTGCATATCAAACTCTCTAAGTGTTACTTCGGACGATCGAGCGTCAATTTTCTTGGGCATGTGGTGGAAGCTGGACAGATCCGAATGGACCCCGACAAGGTTGAGGCAGTACAAAATTGGCCCCGACCGAAATCTGTGACTGAAGTACGTGGATTTCTGGGACTTGCTGGATATTACCGGAGGTTTATCAACCAATTCGCAACCCTAGCAACCCCATTAACGGACCTGACCAAGAAGACACCGGAATTTCGCTGGACTCCTCAAGCCGAGTCAGCATTCGAGCAAATTAAAGACGCGATGGTACGTGCACCAGTACTGGTAATTCCTGACACTTCTCCTAATGCAAGGTACACACTGTACACAGATGCTTCTGGATTTGCAGTAGGAGCTGTGCTATTACAAGACCAAGGTATTGGATTATAACCTGTTGCGTACCATGCTCGAAAGGTGAACAAGCATGAGGTACACTATCCTGTCCACGAACAAGAGCTACTGGCAGTTCGAGACGCTCTACTGAAGTTCCGTTGCTACTTAGATGGCGCGGCGGGATTTACAGTAATTACGGACCACGACACGTTGCGACACTTCTTTCGGCAGCGCGATTTGTCTACTCGACAGGTGCGATGGCTTCAAGTTTTAGCACCTTACCAGCGACAGATGGACATCGTATACAAGAAGGGAGCAGTCAACCAGGCAGACGCTCTGTCTCGCCGACCTGACCTGAAGGACTCATTACAGAAGCTGCAACTGTTACGCGATTGGACCAACGACGAAGCAGAATGCGAGTTACACGCACAGATTTTTTCCCTGGAATCCCGGTTACATCCTGACTCTGGACTTCATGCGGAAATCAAAAGTGCTTATGATTCGGACAAATATCTGCTTACCCGGAAATCTCTGCCTACCTGGCTGGTACGTCAATCTAATGGACTCTTGTACGCCTACGGGACAAGACTGTATGTTCCGAACGTCTCTACATTGCGATCAAGAGTACTGTACGAACTACACGACGCACCGACCGCGGGACACCCTGGTATTATTCGACTATTGGCAGCAGTAACCCGGACGTTTTGGTGGCCTAACATGAAGCGGACAGTACAACACTATGTACGCAGCTGTGTTACCTGTCAACGCAACAAGGCAGCGCGACACAAGCCTTATGGACTCCTTCAATCGCATGAGGTACCGACCAGGCCCTTTGAGCATGTATCGCTTGACCTGATTACGGACCTTCCTGAGTGCGATGGGTATGATGCTGTGGTGGTATTCGTCTGTATGCTTACGAAACGGACGATTGTCGAGCCAATTACGAAAACGATTACAGCGGAACAATTAGCAAAAGTTATGCACCGCGCTGTTTTTCGGCATTTTGGCTTACCACGGAAATTAATATCCGATCGAGATCCCCGGTTTATGAGCGACTTCTGGCAAACCCTATTTAGGGCTGTTGGCACCAAGCTTAATATCTCTACGAGCTATCACCCCCAGACAGATGGCCAAACTGAACGAGTAAACCAGACATGGGAGCAAGTCATACGATGCTATGTGCACCCCTTGCACGACGACTGGGTTCAACACCTTACCAACGTGGAGTTCGCGATCAACGCAGCGGTTTCTACGTCAACGACTATGTCTCCATTTAAGGCGACGCTAGGATTTGAGCCGACATCTCCAACAACGGCTACATTTGACGATAACGAGCCTAGCCGTACTTTACCGGAGCAAGTGAAGATTCTGGTCGAGATGCACAGATTTGCCCACGACTGCGTCAAAGCAGCCCAAGCACACATGCAAGACGCTGCAAATCGGCACCGGTTACCAGTACCTTTTACAGTTGGCGACAAGGTTAAGCTCAAGGCGACAAATCTACGGTTTGTACAACAGCCATGTTCTAAACTACGCGACCGCTACATTGGACCGTTTCTCATTACGGAGGAAGTTTCCCCGGTTGCATTTCGGCTTAAGCTACCCCCTAGAGTACGGATTCACGATGTTGTACACGCCAGTCTACTGGAGAAATGGAATTCGGAACCAGAACAGGCCAACAGTGCACAGCCAATTCCGATTGTGCACGATGCGAAGCGATTTGAAGTCGATAAAATACTCGACGTGGCGTTTAACTCCAATGGCACGGGACTTTTATTTAAGGTCCGCTGGGCAGCACCGTTCAACGTACCTAGCGAGGACACTTGGGAACCCATGCGAGGAGTCAACCACTTAAACATCTTTTCCGAATTCCTTCGAACGGATGTTTATCGAGAATTTTCTGGCACCCCTGACTTTGTCAGATTTCGCAATCGCTGGCCTGCAAGAACCCCCAAGAAACCAAGACCCTGAGTACTGCACAGCGAGGACGCTGGTGCTTAAGGAGGGGAGAGTGTCATATCCTAGCCATTTAGCTAAGTGCTAGTATCTGACATTATTTATTTCCTCTAAATAGTACCTGTATCTTAGCGATATTCAGTGACTCTTTTATTGTCATCACGGCAGTACAACTGTATCGCCGTATTTTCCCTCGACAGTACAGAGTTACTAGCAGTATCTCTTCTAGATAGTTCTTTTCTAGATAGTTCTAAGAGCTTGTGCGATAAGATTAGATAGACGGTACAGGTAACCTCAGTTAACCTGTATCACTAGTAATAGTTTGGTTTAGTTAGCAGACAGCACAAGCTACAGGTTCTAAGGCTGTTTCTAGAACACCTGAGGTGTGGATATTTAAGACGGGGACTTACTGGTAGAGGTGAGAGACCGGTACAGAATAGAATCACGCCACACCCAGATTGTAAGAAACCCTGTTCCTAAGACAATCTTACTAATTCTCTCTACGCTGTATAATTAGATCCAGAGATTAGGTTCTACTATTAGTCTAAGGTTGCCAACTTAGCCTAACCAAAGTAGCACCTCACACCCGCAGCAGCAACAGCAGCAGCCTCGGCCGACTGCGAGTCGAGACGAGCTGTTAAGCGCGCCACTTGCGCAACGACCAGCGTGAGAGTATCCGGGGGGTGATCGAGGTTGCTCTGTTGAGAGCCTGAGTCAGGGGAGTAAGGAGGTGAAACATGCGGAGTTTTCGGCGCCATTTCGACAGAGGGCGAAAAAGAAAGAGCTGAATAAAAAACAGTCAGCGGTAAAAACCGCTAGCCGGACTCGTGCCTAACAGCGGTTTGCAAAGACACGGCCTGATGCCCGCCGACCCCTCGGCATGTAGCCCCGGGGTGTCTCAGAGCACCTTCTCTGCATCCTCCACCCGGTGTGGGGCACAAGTCGAGGCCAAGGCCAGGACAGGTGGAGCGCTGCGCTGGTGGTTGAGTCGCTAGTATAATATGAAAATAAAAAGGTAAGCTACGGCTGGCGTGCAACCTGTGGATGCGTATTCACCCGATGGTGCGCCCCCCCGTTCTCCAGCTTGGACGTGTGTGCACCCTGTCCACACACGACGAGTGCGTCGGTGTGGGTGGCTGGCTATCTCCGTTGAGTGGCTGACTTAAGAGGGGTGGTGGCGGGTTTTAAATTGCAGTTTATACTTGCGATACCGCCGACTACAAGTTGAAAGTACTAGGTGTCTAGATAAACTTGCCTTCTGCGGGAGAGCTGTCGATCGCAGCTCGCCGAACCAAGTTGTCGCGCGTGAGTGACGTGAGGCGGGGGCCCATAACCTATTGAACCATGCAAACACAGTTAGTGTGGAAGATAACTTACGCAAACGTAGTTACAGTCACAGTCCCGCAAACGGAACAGTTACGGCGACAACCAGCCTACAGGCGTGGTGTCGGGACAACAGAAGTGGGAGAGCTGTAGCCTAGCGACAGCTCTGTACCGAGTCAAACAGTTTATCGGTCTGTCCGATCTAGACATGTACTAATCATATCTAGAGTAGCTTACAGTAGCTATCTGCAACTAATACGTATACGGTATTACTTACAACACAACCCTGGATATAGAGGCCACATGGCCCGAGCACACATTCGCACCATCTCCACCACATACTTCCATTGGCCCACTGAATCCATCATTTCAGGTCGCTCCACCTCACCCACACTCCGATGCCTAATAAGAGCCCAACGCGACGCGGGCACCATGTTCCACAACATCCCTCCACTCTCCCTTACCAACCCCATTGCCTCCACACTCCGCGCCCACTTCACTAGCCAAGACAACACCCTCCTCGCCTCACTCCGAGACAAAGCCACACACATCACCGACCTTCACACATACAAACAAACATACTGCGAATTCTCTCCCCGCGAAACACACGCCTCGCTCCTCCCCCGCCTCACACCCTCTGGAAAAATAACATCACCACATGGCCACAAGTCCTCCTCCGCGCCGCCTCATCCTCCTTCATCCTCTAATCTTGCAAATCCATCTCCATACTCACGGGGTCCACCACCCCACTTACAGTCCCCATTCGCCTTCTCGCCGCAATCCTCACCGAACCCCTCGATACTATCCACAACCGCCTGCCCATCACACACCTCACCCCCAAACAAGCAACCCCCCCACCACTATCCACCCCTCTTGGATTCCCCTCCTTTCCCCACACCTCTCCCGCTCCCCCCCCCCCCCACCCTCTCATCCGGCATCCACACCTCCCACACCAAAACCTCCCCCCCCCACGGCACCCACCACACACATGGACACAGAATGCCTCACCCCCTTAGACCACCACTACCCCCCCTGCGACGTTACGCGCATCATTTCCAAACACAAGGACACAGAATACGGTAAAACACAGTACATGGTAGAATGGGCCCCATAACACCTCACGGAATGGGACATACAACTCCAACTCGACGACGGCTTCCGCCTCATCTCCTCCACCCCCACATCGGTATGCCTCCCCATCTGTTTACTGCGATGTTGCCTCACAGCGAGTGTGAGGCACCAACATCGCAGCAACGCCCCACACACATGGCACGGCACCAACATCGCCATCCTAGAATACGACCACGAATGCATGCGCCGCGCCATGGAACATGCAATCACCAGCGCACATCTCACAGCCTCTCACACGCCCAACGCAACCATCCTCATACTCCCCCGATGGGAACACACACCATACCGCCACTCCAAATACATCAACTCCCCATACACCCACCACCTCTACACCCTTCCCGTTGACGCAAACACCTTCCTACCCCCCACCAACACACAGGCCACCCCACCCCTACCCCATTCGGCACACGCTGGATGGTCGACATCTACCTCGTCGCCAACCCCCTAGCCCTCTCAACTCTACCCTCACACACAGCCATGACCGCACTCCACAACATACTCGAGTCTATCTACGACACACACCTCCCCAACCCCGCCATCTCCATTCCACCTCCACACCTCACCGACACCTACTCACCACACTCAGCAGGCATCTACCATGTCCCCCTGAAACCCTCACACCCCCTTACCTACCCCCTCCAGGAACGCACGCAACTAACATACTCCCCCACTAGAGGAAGTCTTGCTTGGAATTGGAAGGACTTTGTATACACAAACGGTTCCGAAAAGGGAGGCTCCTTCCCCCTAGGAGCAGCCGCCACCCACCCCGCCTCGAACACCCGCATCAAAATCATGGTGACCTCTACCCCTCCCTCGCACACTATCAATCGCGCTGAATTAGCTGGCATAGACATAGGCCTCCAACTAGGCCATACCCATCTCCTTACAGATAGTGCGTGCTCCCTCCGCCAGATACAAGGCTACTTAAACTGCCCATCCGCTTACAAACACAACATCCACCGCGACACACTCGTCTCCATCACACACACCCTCAAAACCCGCTGCAACAGGCATCCGCACACACCTCGGCAAAATTAAAGCACACAACCACTCAATCGGAAACGACCTCGCAGACACAATGGCTAACCAAGTTGCAGATGGACACCCACTCGACACAACATTCACCACAGGTTCAGTCGTGTCGATAGGCCACTGGACATGGCCATACACCCTCATTCTACAAACCCTAGGGGAACCCATACCCTACAGATACACCAACCTCAAAACTGACGATCACACCCACAGCACCAAACACACACACACACCCCTCTCACACACATCCAAACACGGTGCCCTCCTCGCCCGCGCAGCGGAGGACGGCGCCGACTTCACCTTCCATAAAAATCACACAACACTCACCTACATCCAATTCACCCACAAGCAAGAATTCATGTGGGGAGTCCACAACACCCGCCTCCTCACACACAACCCCACCCTGCGCTGCCCCATGTGTGGCCAATTCACTAGCAACGGCCACATAGCCGGTAACTGCCCAACCATGTCTGGCCTAAGACAGTAACGCCACAACATTGCGCGCTACAACTTCTGCTCTCCCTAATGGAACGTCACAACGGACGACGATTGGAGACAATCACGGCAGACTTCGGTAACAAACCCATCAAATCATTCACTCCCCCCACACCCACCCACACCCCCCTTGACTTCCATCCGCCACACCCCACTCACATGCCCACCCGCCTTGCACATGCTGACGAAGGTCTCTCGCCCGACTCCCTAACCTCGTGCCCCGCCATCCCCCCCCCCGAGATTCTCCCCCCCGCGCTACGACCCCCCGCGCACAAACCCGAGTTTATCCGCCTCCTCGAACCTCGAATCGTCGGACACACAAACGGTCGCCGCCGATACTCATCCATTAGAAAGATTCAGATAGGGGAGTGGAAATATTGCACGGACAACAGCCTCTCCCAAACAGCCCAACTTGTACGTGCCAAATACACACCCCTCGCAAATGCCATCCGCAGCCACTGCACCGGTACCGATGTCGACATCCTCCCCATAGGCATGAGCCGCACGGGTACACCGCACTCATCCACCATCATAAGTCTCACCTCTCTACTCACACTATGCGCACACCCTCCTGACAAACTCATCTTCAAAACACGACCCGACACGTCTCGCATACTTGCACAACTCCACACACACACACTGTCCAATGGCTACACCATCTCTTGCTTGTATACCGCACCAAATTCCGCACGACCTCTCTCCGCGCCTCCACACAACGCACCTCCGCATGCCCCTAACTACACGCAGCCATCACCCCGCATCGCACCCTCCCCGGGGGGGGAGTAAAACCCCCGAACACCCTTGGAGAGGTTGGATTAAGGCGGTTAACGGTCTAGCCCTGACTTGTAAGTTTCTTGTATGGCATAGTTGGGAGGGCCTAGAGACAGCAACCGGCGCATACGGTATTTGGTGTAAACCGGCGCATAGGGTACATGTTGTAAACAATTTCAATTTCAATACGCCGAAACCCACGGCATTCTCAGCGACCAACAAGACGGATTCCGACAACACCGCAGTATCCACGACGCACTATCATCCATCATCATGACGATGGAGGACGCCAAACTTCACAAAAAAAAACATCCACGTAATGTACGCGGACTTCAAGGGCGCAATTAATGCAGCAGACCACCGCATCATGTTCAAACACACGCGACAACTCGGTATGCCCTCCACCTTTGTAGACACATGCGAACAACTCTACGGGGTCTCATCCACCGACTACATTACCCCCATATGGCCCCACCCCCTCCATCAACATAAATCGAGGGACCCTACCGGGGGGCACTCTCTCGCGGGCAACTCTATCGGCTAGTCGGGCTACCCATGGATTGGTCGCTCTCACCTTTCCATTTTTTCAGACTCATAGAGACCTTAGTTCGCCACCTACGAATTGCGGATCCAAAGAGCGTCCCGCCTGCTCGCCAACAGACACGGCACAATCTCACGCGGAAACGCTAGAGGGGCGCACGGGTCTTACCTTACATGGACGACTTCCTATTCTTCGCCTCGTCGGAAGCAGAAGCTCCGCAAGTTCGGCACCGCCTCGACGAATTGCTCGACCGGCTCGGCCTCCTTCGACACCCAACCAAAGGATTCGGGGAGCCCACGGAGGTCGGCTACCACTTGGGGGTCAACATCGACAGAGCTACATGCTACTTTTTCGCCCCCCTCCTGTTTACATATCCCTCCGTAGGGCTACTAATGGACACATCTGTACGCTAGACTCCGGGGGAGTCTTGGCCCTCCACCTATAGGTGTTCGCTATAGGTGTTCGCAGCTCATTCGCGATGCGATGCGATGGGTTCATATGCACAATATGTTCCTATCGGGTACCGACTTTTGGCGGTACTTGGATAAGGCGTACAGCTCCGTTCCGGGAAGCGGCGGTTCTAACCCCCTTCGTGCCATTCCGTGTGTACATGGATTAACAGGTTATGGGCCCTCCGCGTTTACTGCGGGGTTTACTAGGGCACCGGCCGGAGTTCATGGGATGATGTCCATTAAAGGGGAGTGTTTACATATCCCTCCGTAGGGCTACTAATGGACACATCTGTACGCTAGACTCCGGGGGAGTCATGGCCCTCCACCTATAGGTGTTCGCTATAGGTGTTCGCAGCTCATTCGCGATGCGATGCGATGGGTTCATATGCAAAATATGTTCCTATCGGGTACCGATTTTGGTGGTACTTGGATAAGGCGTACAACTCCGTTCCGGGAAGCGGCGGTTCTAACCCCCTTCATGCCATTCCGTGTGTATATGGATTAACACCTCCCCCCCCTCCCCCCCGCCCCCCCCCCCCCCGACAAACTGCGCAAGATTAGCACCCAAGCACGGCACCTCATCGGACGCGCGACGAGAAACTTCCGCTGGCTACCTATATGAGAACTCCACTCACTAGTAGGACAAGCATTTACATGTTCCTCGCCATTCCAGCGGCTCGTTTCTTCCTACGCGAGCTCTACTCCGTCATCGGCGACAAGTGGGGTGGAAATTTCCGGATGGCGCCACAAGTACGGCGCGATCTGCGGTGGTGGACAAAGGTACCAATTCAGTCCAATGGAAAGCCAATTCAGCGACTAGTCGAGACAACCTACTGGCATACCGACAAATTAGGAAACGGATGAGGAACGGTACCACAAGGAGGCAAGAGGACTCTCGAGCGATTGCGACGAGGCACAACATATAACGTGGAAGGGACTCAAAGTAGTCATAGTAGCAGTCCAGACGTTCCTCCCAAAACTTGCGGGCAAGAGCGTCCTACCGCACAAGGACAACCATGCGATTTGCTGCATTCTAGCCGGACTTACGTCACGCTCACCGAGCATGATGACCGAGCTACGAAAATTGTGGCACATGCTTGACGAAAACGGAATCAACATACGAGCCCGCTACATCCGTTTTGTAGCCAACGTCTGGGCCGACCGGCTCAACAAACACCTCGACAACGACGATTAGCATCTCGACCCGGTCCTATTCGCGGAATTAAGCTTCCGCTTCGGCCCACACATTATCGACCGCTTCACGTCAGCCCTCAACCGCCTCCTACCCCGCTACAACGCGGGTTGGCTAGACCCCTCATGCGAAGCGGTCGACGCGCTGCACCTCATCGATTCACAGTGGAATGCCGAAAACAATTGGTGGAAACCCCCGTGGCCACTACTACACATCCTCGTCCTCAAGTTGCGACAGAGCGGAGCACCGGCTACAATCGTCGCCCCGAGATGGACAAGCAAGGTTTGGCACCGAGCACTCACCGAGATGGCGGTGGAAGAAATCGTCGTCTTTCCCCGCGACAACTTGTTTCGTCCATGACGCCGAGCCAGGCGAGGTATGCTAGGCAAGCCTCATTGCCCCGTCACTATATTCCGAGTTCCTTACCGGCCTGGATCAACCTTTAGCGAGGAGCGGTTAGCGCCACGCTAACTGCCTTCACTCTAGCGGAGAGGGCCTACCAACAACAACAAGGACGCACACACGCGCGAGGCGATCTACGGTACGTAAGTATAACGTCGAAGTCTTGGGATGATGCTGCACTTATAATCTTTAATAATTATATGCGAGCCACCGCGCTCTTATTCTCGCCCAAAAGTATGTGAGTTGTTGTTTTTTGACGTACAATGGACCTGTATATAGCGATAGAATATAAAATGTACCGTTGACCACCTAATATTATCGAAGTGCAATATTTTTGGTCATATTGGTAATATAGAGGTTTGAATTACAGGGCTAAATTACGAAGTAACCGGCGTTACCTCCGACGTTACAAGCGTTACCTCCGACGCTACATCTCCCCTAACGGTTCAAGCGCCCACGCGCGCACGGACAATAAAATGTCCGCACACTATATCACGCACCAGCAGCGATTGTGTGTCCACCTTCTGCCTTTTGCGAGATCTATCGCTCACGTAAATGGCATCGTGGCTCTTGCTAGCCACGCAAGGTGTTGATCACTTGAGTCTCCTGCACGACGCACGAAAACACACTCCTTGAGCTCAAATGGCAGACCGCCTGGTATTGCCTACCGACCTCTACCCCGTTGCGCCCGGTGACGCGCCGGAATAGGAGCCAGACCAGATGCAATTGCTGACAAATATTGTACAACAGTTAGCAGCCCATGTCGAAACTCTATCCGTCGCAGCCGCGCCAACAAAACACACTATTTCAGCCATCCCCACAGCCGATTCCGACAGAGCTGCGGGTGGACGACTCGAGCTCGACGCTCTACCAACTGATAGTTCAAACACCCCTCTAGAGTACATCGACCCTAGAGAGTGGTCAGATTTCGCGTCCCGTACGTTCGCGGAATGCCTACCCCCTCATGCACAACAATCTCGTGCCTGTGGAACCCTCGACACGACGAGGCCGACAATTTTTTTACGGACAACGCGAGAATCTCCTCCCACGACGAGTATCGACACCTGTTGTGCTATGGTGTATTTACGGCCGCCGCTAACGCGGCACTCGAAACTGCTATGGAAACGATTCGCGCGGTCACCTCTACCCCCGACGAAACAACCTACGCCTACTCCCTCGTAGACGCAGCGCTACGTACTCATCAAGCAGTGGCCTCAGCGGGGGAAGCGCGACTCACCTATATCATGCGCTTTAAGGCAAAGTCTGTAAGGAGATGGGTATGGCCTAGTTGGAGGCCTATGTCTATGCCAGCTAATTCAGCGCGATTGATAGTGTGCGAGGGAGGGGTAGAGGTCACCATGATTTTGATGCGGGTGTTCGAGGCGGGGTGGGTGGCGGCTGCTCCTAGGGGGGAGGAGCCTCCCTTTTCGGAACCGTTTGTGTATACAAAGTCTTGCCAGTTCCAAGCAAGACTTCCTCTAGTGGGGGAGTATGTTAGTTGCATGCGTTCTTGGAGGGGGTAGGTAAGGGGGTGTGAGGGTTTCAGGGGGACATGGTAGATGCCTGCTGAGTGTGGTGAGTAGGTGTCGGTGAGGTGTGGAGGTGGAATGGAGATGGTGGGGTTGGGGAGGTGTGTGTCGTAGATAGACTCGAGTATGTTGTGGAGTGCGGTCATGGCTGTGTGTGAGGGTAGAGTTGAGAGGGCTAGGGGGTTGGCGACGAGGTAGATGTCGACCATCCAGCGTGTGCCGAATGGGGTAGGGGTGGGGTGGCCTGTGTGTTGGTGGGGGATAGGAAGGTGTTTGCGTCAATGGGAAGGGTGTAGAGGTGGTGGGTGTATGGGGAGTTGATGTATTTGGAGTGGCGGTATGGTGTGTGTTCCCATCGGGGGAGTATGAGGATGGTTGCGTTGGGCGTGTGAGAGGCTGTGAGATGTGCGCTGGTGATTGCATGTTCCATGGCGCGGCGCATGCATTCGTGGTCGTATTCTAGGATGGCGATGTTGGTGCCGTGCCATGTGTGTGGGGCATTACTGCCGCTTGATGAGAAGACTATGTCTTCGGGGTATAGTGAGTGGTAGGTGTGAGAGTGGAGTGACTTGTTGAGGGGGTCGGAGTAGAGTTTTGTCTGGATGTGGAATGTGTGGCGGAGAGCTGTGAGGAGGTCCTCGCTAGTGGCCCATCTATTACGGGTGGTGGTGGTAGGTGTGGGTGAATGGATTTCTGAGCGGGAGCCTAGACGAGTGAGGAGGTGGTAGACCTCCTCTTCGAACGTGTGCTGTGGGAGGTCGGGGCGGAAGCGTTGAAATAGGTGGCGGACGCGGGGGCCGTTAAGTGTGGTGACCGCGCGGCCGTCGGGAGTGCAAAGGACGGTGGTGTCATGTAGTGATGGGTGCGTGTGAATGGTGAATTTACCGGTAGGGAGCATGTCGAGGTCGGGGTGGATAGGGTCGTGAGTAAACATGATGAGGAGGTGCGTCCATGGAGGGGGTCCGGGTTCGGGTAGGATGGGTGTCTTGGAGGGGACAAAGCCGGAGTTAAATGCGGTGAGGGCGGTAGGGCCGCAGGGGGTCTCACTGATGGTGTCGTGTAGTTGTAGGCACGGTGCCCACTGGACCTCATGGAGGCGGGAGAGGTCGTGGTGTTGGCCGCGAGCACACCAGCCGCACTGCCATGTGGCGGGTCCCTGAGCGGGGCGACATTGGGAATGGACGACAAAGTGCGGGCATGTGCAACAAGTGGAGGTGGGATCTGTGTGTAGTGGGTCGTGACAGATGGAGCAAGTGGCGGGGGAGGGGGTGGGGAGGCATACCGATGTGGGGGTGGAGGAGATGAGGCGGAAGCCGTCGTCGAGTTGGAGTTGTATGTCCCATTCCGTGAGGTGTTATGGGGCCCATTCTACCATGTACTGTCTTTTACCGTATTCTGTGTCCTTGTGTTTGGAAATGATGCGCGTAACGTCGCAGGGGGGGTAGTGGTGGTCTAAGGGGGGGAGGCATTCTGTGTCTATGTGTGTGGTGGGTGCCGTGGGGGGGGGGAGGTTTTGATGTGGGAGGTGTGGATGCCGGATGAGAGGGTGGGGGGGGAGCGGGAAAGGTGTGGGGAAAGGAGGGGAATCCAAGAGGGGTGGATAGTGGTGGGGGGGTTGCTTGTTTGGGGGTGAGGTGTGTGATGGGCAGGCGGTTGTGGATAGTATCGAGGGGTTCGGTGAGGATTGCGGCGAGAAGGCGAATGGGGACTGTAAGTGGGGTGGTGGACCCCGTGAGTATGGAGATGGATTTGCAGGATTAGAGGATGAAGGAGGATGAGGCGGCGCGGAGGAGGACTTGTGGCCATGTGGTGATGTTATTTTTCCAGAGGGGGGTGAGGCGGGGGAGGAGCGAGGCGTGTGTTTCGCGGGGAGAGAATTCGCAGTATGTTTGTTTGTATGTGTGAAGGTCGGTGATGTGTGTGGCTTTGTCTCGGAGTGAGGCGAGGAGGGTGTTGTCTTGGCTGGTGAAGTGGGCGCGGAGTGTGGAGGCAATGGGGTTGGTAAGGGAGAGTGGAGGGATGTTGTTGAACATGGTGCCCGCGTCGCGTTGGGCTCTTATTAGGCATCGGAGTGTGGGTGAGGTGGAGCGACCTGACATGATGGATTCAGTGGGCCAGTGGAAGTATGTGGTGTAGATGGTGCGAATGTGTGCTCGGGCCATGTGGCCTCTATATCCAGGGTTGTGTTGTAAGTAATGCCGTATACGTATTAGTTGCAGATAGCTACTGTAAGCTACTCTAGATATGATTAGTACATGTCTAGATCGGACAGACCGATAAACTGTTTGACTCGGTACAGAGCTGTCGCTAGGCTACAACTCTCCCACTTCTGTTGTCCCGACACCACGCCTGTAGGCTGGTTGTCGCCGTAACTGTTCCATTTGCGGGACTGTGACTGTAACTACGTTTGCGTAAGTTATCTTCCACACTAACTGTGTTTGCATGGTTCAATAGGTTATGGGGCCCCGCCTCACGTCACTCACGCGCGACAACTTGGTTCGGCGAGCTGCGATCGACAGCTCTCCCGCAGAAGGCAAGTTTATCTAGACACCTAGTACTTTCAACTTGTAGTCGGCGGTATCGCAAGTATAAACTGCGATTTAAAACCCGCCACCACCCCTCTTAAGTCAGCCACTCAACGGAGATAGCCAGCCACCCACACCGACGCACTCGTCGTGTGTGGACAGGGTGCACTCAGGTCCCTGGATACGTCCCCCCGGACGCAGAAACAGTCTTCGCTGCTGCTAATCTTGCAGCTCCTGTTGGCGACCCCACAGTCGCACAGCGCCGTCACGATGCGCCCCGCGAGCCCTCGCGTGCCGATGCGCACCACGACCCCTCGCGTCACGCCCTCCATACGGCCCGCCGCGTCCCATGGCCGGCCGCTCTCCCTTTCCCGGTGGCCCACCTCCTCCCTTTCATGGCCGGCATTCTCCCCAAGTCCAACATGGCGACCCCGCCACCCGTGGCCGTCGTCGCCCCACTATTGACCCGGTGGTCATCGGCCGGGCGGCACACGAAGCCCCCGGCTTCGACAAGGATGCCCTCAACCGGTCCATGAAGATGTCGGTCCCCGTCATGGGCCCGACCACGGACTTTAAGCAATGGAAGAGGACCTTCCTTAATTTCCTCTCCATCAAGGCCGCATACCTCATTCCACAGATGGCCATACGCGACTCCGGCGTTTGGCTCGACGAACCAGCACAACACTACGCCTACACGCTGCTTCTCCATGCAGCCAGCGCGAATCAGCGCGCTGACCAAGCGATGAAATGCGTTTCTCTAGCCCGCCCTGACTGCGCCGCTGCCGCGTGGGACATCCTGTGTGAACGCCTCGACTGTCGGTCTTTTGCTCGCTCCTTGTCCCTCCTGGACAACCTGACGGTCAGACAACGCCTTGGTCAGTCATTCAATGACTATGTCCACTACATGCGCCAGACCTTTGACGAGTACAACGACACATGCCAATTGGTTGATGGCTCCGTTGCCATCCACCCCCACCACCTCGGTCTCCTCATGCTGCGCGGTATTTCCAGCAGCGGCCCACACGGTCAGGCGAAGCAATGCGTCATCAACGCCTTTGACACGGACTACATCATGTCGGCTGATGAAGTGATGGCCAACATTCTCCACCTCGCGCACAACATGGACGACGACCCTGCCCCGGACACACCCGCTCCGGCCATATCACCCCCTCCCATCTCCGCGTTCGTCGCTGCGGGTCGCGGCTCGCCATGCGGTCGAGGCCCACCACACCGTAACCCTCGCGGCCATCGACCCAACAAGTCTGGCGTTTGTGGCAGCCTCAACCATCTCATATCCGCTTGCACTGCCACGGATGACGCTATCCTTAAGTGGAATTACGCCAAGCGTAGGATGACAGTCCAGAAGTACGGCGCCGCCGACGGCACCCCCTTTGCTCACGCTGCGCTGCTGAGCGACGTCCCTGCCGACGACGCCCCCGCCGATGACACCGACTGCCTACCCACCCTCGAGGACTGCGCTGATGACTACGATGACGACGAGGTGAGTGTCCCATTCAGCTCTGTGGCATTCTCCTCTTCCCTCGCCCCGGGTCGTAACCTGTCACAGTTTTGGGTCGTTGATTCCGCCTGCTCGATTAACCTCACCGCGTTCCGAGATGACTTCGTGAAATTCACGCCCCCCTCCGCTCCCTCTCGCGTGGGCGGTGTCGGCGTTGACGTTAAGGGCAGTGGCTCGGTGCGGATTTCTGTCAGACTTGCCTCTGGCCAGCTAATTCACCGCACTGTGTATGCACTCTACACCCCTGACCTATCATCTCGCTCCACACAGCGTATCGGCAGACTACTTAGTGTCAGCTGGATGCAAACTCACAGCGGATGTGAATTCATCTTCCCCTCCAACTCTGACACTGGTTTGCTTTTGGTACCCACAGGCATGGGTGTGCTAGAACCGTCCGGAAACGGTCTCTACCTTCTTCCCCACCAGCCGGACCTCCCTTCCAGCCCATCCGCACCGGCGGAACTTGACGCCTCACCTCAAGTTGCCCTTACTGCCCAGTGTGATCCCATCCTGTGGCACCGTCGGTTTGGCCACCTCAACATGCACAGCCTTGAGGCCCAGCGTAATCACGGTGTCCCGACTAGCCCTGTGTTAGCTAGCGTTGTAACCAAAGTTTCTTGCGACTCTTGCTTACTTCACAAAGCCACAGCTGCACCACGCAACACAGCCGCTTGCGCGAAGCCATCCCACCCCCTCCTCAACCTGTCCGCTGACCTCTGGGGCCCGGTCAATGTCCCCTCCCCACATGGCCTCCGTTACTGCTTGCTCGTCATCGACCACCACACCAACTACATGTGGGTGCGGTTCCTTAAGTCTAAAGACGACGCATGTTCGGAATTGGAAACCATCCTCTTGGACATCAAACACTTGCATGCCCGCCATCACTCCCAGACGGGCGCGTTCGCACCGGTCCTCAAGTTTGACTCCGACTCTGTGTTTGAAGCTGCTGTCACTCGCCGGATGTGCGCACACCTCGGCGTCGGGGTGCAGTTCTCTGCCCCATACGCCCACCACATGCTCGGCAAGGCCGAACGTCCCTGGCGCACTATCCGGGACAATGCATCGGCGATGCTCCACAACATGGCCGTTCCCAACTCCATGTGGTCGTGCGCTGTCAGCACTGTTGTGTACCTTCGCAACCGCACGTACAATCGCTCGGTCGGACCTAATGGGGGCGTCCCCCTCACACTCCTTACGTCGTCGGTGCCTAACGCCTCCAAGTTCCGCGTCTTCGGCTGCGCCGTTTTCGCCAAGGTCCCCGACAAACAACGTCGGAAACTTAGTGAAAAAGCATTTCGCGGCGTCATGGTGGGCAATCCCCCTGACGCACCTGGGTATCGTGTCTACAATCCGGAAACGCGTCGCATCACCACTTCCGTACATGTTGTCTTTCAGGAAGACACCCCAGGCTTCGACACACAACCCTCCGTCGACTCGGCCATCACCGACTCTTCGGAAGACGTACCCGCAGACTCACCCCTATCCCACCCCATTGACCTCACATTACCCACACCCCTACCCCCCCCGGCAGCCCCTCGCCATGCTCGGCTCCGCTCCCACCCCATTCGCTACGGCGATATGGTTGCCCACTTGTCCGACTACCCACCGACCCTCGTAACGGCGTGTTGTGATCCTGAACAAGGCAAAGCTCAAGAGGACATATTTGAGCACCCTCACGTCCCCGACCTTGTCACGGGTCCCAAGTCAAGTCGGATACAGCCGGCGACGTCTCCCGCTTCAAAGCGCGGTTCGTCGCCAAGGGGTGCATTCAACGCGCTGGACAAGACTACACGG
This sequence comes from Tetraselmis chui, assembly GCA_026401115.1. Taxonomy (NCBI): domain Eukaryota; kingdom Viridiplantae; phylum Chlorophyta; class Chlorodendrophyceae; order Chlorodendrales; family Chlorodendraceae; genus Tetraselmis; species Tetraselmis chui. The sequence continues at coordinate 101,884 of JAPMLY010001007.1, forward strand.
AGACCTTCTCCCCGGTCATCCGCATGGCCAGCCTGCGTCTCTTCCTAACCATCGCAGCCGCCCGCGACCTTGAACTCTGCCAGCTTGACATCGACACAACGTTTCTCTACGCCCCCATCCGGGAGGATGTGTACATCCGCCAGCCCCTCGGCTTCACCGATGGAACGTCCAAGGTTTGTCACCTCAAGCGCAGCCTCTACGGCCTTAAGCAGTCCCCCCGCGAGTTCAACATGCTACTTCGTGCATGGCTCGTCGACCATGGATGGCAACAATGCGTCTCCGACCCGTGCATCTACATCTTTCGCACCGGCCACGTCTTCGCCATGATCGCCATGTACGTCGATGACATTCCCGCGGCCTGCAATGATGCCACTTGGCTCGCATCGTTCAAAGCCCAACTCGGAGCACGGTTCAAAATCAAGGACCTAGGCGACCTCTCTCAACTCCTCGGCATGCACATTACCCGCGATCGCTCCACGCGCACAATCTCGTTGGACCAGTCCAAGTACCTGCGCGACATCCCCGCCAAGTACGGCATGTCCGACTCTAAGCCGTCGTCACTTCCGATGGACCCGGGCTTTCTCGCCGGCCTTGCACACTTGAATTCGCCTTCTCTCACATGGGTGGCCAAGGACGTCTACCCCAGCCTCCTGGGCAGCCTCCAGTACGCAGCCGTTTGTACACGCCCCGATGTCTCCACGGCGTTGAGCATCCTCGGCTCTGCCCAAACCTCACCCACCGAGGCACACTTGCAGGCTCTGAAAAAAGTCCTCCGCTACCTCCATGGCACCATCGACATGCGCCTGACGTTGGGGGGGGGGGGCCTGGACCACAACCTCCAACTCACAGGCTTTGCCGACGCTGATTGGGCCAACGACAGCAGCACCCGCAAGTCTCGCTCCGGCTATCTCTTCACCCTCGGACGCGGGCCAGTCAGTTACAAGTCCAAACAACAGACTTGTGTGGCTCAATCCACGTGTGAAGCCGAGTACTACTCTGCGGCTGACGCCACCAAGGAGGGACTCCACCTCCGACAACTTATGGGGGAAATCTTCAACTCCCCCATCACCGAAACCACCACCATCTGGGAGGACAACCAAAGCGCCATTGCATACTCCCAGAATGCCTTGGTCAGCGAGAAGACTAAGCACATCGGTCTGAAGTGGCACTTCCTCAAAGACCACGTGGAGCAAGGAACCATCAAGTTGAGGTACCTCCCCACTGACCAAATGGTGGCTGACATGCTCACCAAACCCCTCCCAGGACCTGCACTAGCAGGACACCGAAGTCCGATCCTTGGAGGACAAGACCCAATGCAACGCTTCATCCCGTAGCTACCTTCAGGGGGAGTGTTGTAAGTAACACCGTATACGTATTAGTTGCAGATAGCTATTGTAAGCTACTCTAGATATGATTAGTACATGTCTAGATCGGACATACCGATAAACTGTTTGACTCGGTACAAAGCTGTCGCTAGGCTACATCTCTCCCACTTCTGTTGTCTCGACACCACGCCTGTAGGCTGGTTGTCGCCGTAACTGTTCCGTTTGCGGGACTGTGACTGTAACTACGTTTGCGTAGGTTATCTTCCACACTAACTGTGTTTGCATGGTTCAATATATCCCCAACGAAATACTCAAGTTCCTACCCCTAGAGACCCGCTCCGCCCTCTTCTCTCTCCTATCCCTCCTCGCCCGCAAATCCTACACCCCCCATGAATGGTGCCACAGCACAACATGCCTGCTACATAAAAAAGGTGACCCCACCCTCCTTGACAACTACCGCCCCATCGCCCTCATGAATAACCTTCTAAAACTTTGGACCGCACTAATCAAAGACGCAGGCTCGAAATACGCCGAAACCCACGGCATTCTCAGCGACCAACAAGACGGCTTTCGACAACACCGCAGCATCCACGACGCCCTCTCCTCCATCATCATGACGATGGAGGACGCCAAACTCCTCAAAAAAGACATATACGTATGTACGCGGACTTCAAGGGCCCCTTCAACGCAGCAGACCACCGCATCATGTTCAAACACATGAGACAGCTCGGTATGCCCTCCACATTTGTAGACACATGCGAACACCTAAACGAGGTCTCATCCACAGACTACATTACCCCATATGGTCCCACCCCCTCCATCGACATAAATCGGGGTACCATGCAGGGCGACACCCTCTCCCCCTTCCTATTTACCCTCTTCCTTGAACCCTTTCTCCGCTGGCTCGCGGTGGGCAGCCGGGGCTATCGCCCAGGCCCCCCCGCCACTAACGTCGACCCCACAGAACCCACAGCCACATACCCCGGTCACGGATTCGCCGACGACCTCAGCCTCGCCACGGGCTCGACCCCCAACATGGCCATCCAGCTCCGGAAACTCTCCATCTTCAGCGCCTACACAGGTATGACCGTCAACATCCGAAAATGCTGCATTTCCGGAGCCCTATGGCGTACATGCAACGCCCTCTCCCTTGCCAACATCACACTCCTCGCATCCCGCCTCCAATCACAATTCATCACCATCAACTCCACCCCAGCCCCCATCCCCTCCATAGGCCCCTCGGACACATACCGCGTCCTAGGATTCGAACTCAACACCTCCCTCAACTTCACCAAACAATGGCACGAACTGAGACGCACTACCGCATCCCTTATCACCGCCCTCTCCACCTCCCTACTAACACAATCCCGCAGAATAAGAGTCATCCGTGGACTACTTATCGGCAAACACTTCACCTTCAGCTCGGCCTCTTCAGCGACTCCCAACTCGACACCCTCGAAGGTAAAATATGCCGAGCACTCCGCTCCGCCGTCTCCTCGCTACGTAACCTCCCCCGCACCGCCCTCCACCGGCCCACTTTCGACCTCGGTTACGGCTTCCTCTCCCTCAAAGCCCACGCCGCACAACTCACAGTCTGCCACCTACACAAAATCATGAACTCCCCTGGTTATAGAGGCCACATGGCCCGAGCACACATTCGCACCATCTCCACCACATACTCCCATTGGCCCACTGAATCCATCATGCCAGGCAAACTCTCCCCACCCACTCTATGATGCCTAGTACGAGCCCAACGCGACGCGGACACCATGTTCCACAACATCCCTCCACTCTCCCTCACCAACCCTATTACTTCCACAATCCGCGCCCACTTCACACGACAAGACAACACCCTCCTCGCCTCACTCAGAGACAGAGCCACACACATCACAGACCCCCACACATACAAACAGTCATGCTGCGAATTCTCCCCCCGCAAAACACACGCTTCCCTCCTCCCCCGCCTCACCCCCCTCTGAAAAAATAACATCACCACATGGCCACAAGTCCTCCTCCGAGCCACCTCATTCTCATTCATCCTCTAATCTTGCAAATCTATCTCCACACTCACGGGGTCCACCACCCCACTCTCAGTCCCCATTCGTCTTCTCGCAGCAATCCTCACCGAACCCCTCGATACTATCCACAACCGCTTACCCACCACACACCTCACCCCCAAACAAGCACCCCCCCCCACCACTATCCACCCCTCTTGGACTCCTATCCTCTCCCCACACCTCCCCCGCTCCCCCCCCACCCTCTCATCCGGCATCCACACCTCCCACACCAAAACCTCCCCCCCCACGGCACCCACCACACACATAGACACAGAATACCTCACCCCCTCAAACCACCACTTACCCCCCCCCTGCGACGTTACGCGCATCATCTCCAAACACAAAGACACAGAATACGGCCAAACACAATACATGGTAGAATGGGCCCCGGAACACCTCACGGAATGGGACATCCGACTCCAACTCGACGACGGCTTCCGCCTCATCTCCTCCACCCCCACCTCGGTATGCCTCCCCACCCCCTCCCCCACCACTTGCTCCATCTGTCACGACTCACTACACACAGACCCCACTTCCACATGCTGCACATGCCCGCACTTTGCCGTCCATTCCCAATGTCGCCCCGCTCAGGAACCCGCCACATGGTGCGCTCGCGGCCAACATCACGACCTCTCCCGCCTCCACGAGGTCCAGTGGGCACCGTGCCTACAACTGCACGACACCATCAGTGAGACCCCCTCCGGCCCTACAGCCCTCACTGCATTTAACTCCGGCTTTGTCTCCTCCACGACACCCATCCTACCCGAACCCGGACCCTCCCCCATGGACACCCCCCCCATCACATTCAATCACGACCCTATCCACCCCGACCTCGACATGCTCCCTACCGGCAAATTCGCCATCCACGCACACCCATCACTACATGACACCACCGTCCTTTGCACTCCCGAGGGCCGCGCGGTCACCACCCTCAACGGCCCCCGCGTCCGCCACCTATTTCAACGCTTCCGCCCCGACCTCTCGCAGCACACGTTCGAAGAGGAGGTCTACCACCTCCTCACTCGACTAGGCTCCCGTTCAGAAATCCACTCATCCACACCCGCCACCACCACCCGTAACAGATGGGCCACTAGAGAGGACCTACTCACCGCACTCCGTCACACATTCCACATCCAGACAAAACTCTACTCCGACCCCCTCAACAAGTCACTCCACTCCCACACATACCACTCACCTTACTCCGAAGACATAGTCTTCTCATCCAGCGGCAGCAACGCCCCACACACATGGCAAGGCACGAACATCGCCATCCTAGAATACGATCACGAATGCATGCGCCGCGCCATGGAACACGCAATCACCAGCGCCCACCTCACAGCCTCTCATACACCCAGCGCAACCCTCCTCATACTCCCTCGATGGGAACACACACCATACCGCCACTCCTAATACACCCACCACCTCTACACCCTTCCCAATGACGCAAACACCTTCCTACCCCCCGACCAACACACATGCCACCCCACCCCTACCCCATTCGGCACACGCTGGATGGTCGACATCTACCTCGTCGCCAACCCCCTAGCCCTCTTCACCCTACCCTCACACACAGCCATGACCGCACTCCACAACACACTCGAGTCCATCTACGACACACACCTCCTCAACCCCACCATCACCATCCCTCCTCCCCACCTCATAGACACCTACTCACCACACTCAACAGACATCTACCACCTCCCCCCCAACCCCTTACACCCCCTTACCTACCCCCTCCAGGAACGCATGAAACTAGCTTACTCCCCCACTAGAGGAAGTCTTGCTTGGAATTGGAAGGACTTTGTATACACAAACGGCTCAAAAAAGGGAGGCTCCTCCCCCCTAAGAGCAGCCGCCACCCACCCCGCCTCGGACACCCGCATCAAAATCATGGTGACCTCTACCCCTCCCTCTCACACTATAAATCGCGCAGAACTTGCAGGCATAGACATAGGCCTCCAACTAGGCCACACACACCTCCTTGCAGACTGTGCGTGCTCCCTCCGCAAGATACAAGGCTACTTAAACTGCCCATCTGCTTACAAACACAACATCCACCGCGACACACTCCTTACCATCACACACACCCTCAAAACCCGCTGCAACGCAGGCATCCGCACACACCTCGGCAAAATTAAAGCACACAACCACTCAATCGGAAACGACCTCGCAGATGAAGTAGCTAACCAAGCTGCAAACGGCCAACCACCCGACACAACATATACCACAGGTTCAGTCGTGTCGATAGGCCACTGGACATGGCCATACACCCTCATTCCACAAACCCTAGGGGAACCCATACCCTACAAATACACAAACCTCAAAACTGACGCACACACTCACAGCACGAGACACACCCACACACCCCTCTCACAAACATCCAAACACGGCGCCCTCCTCGCCCGCGCAGCGGAGGACGGCGCCGACTTCACCTTCCACAAAAAGCACACAACACTCACCAACATCCAATTCACCCACAAGCAAGAATTCATGTGGGGAGTCCACAACACCCGCCTCCTCACACACAAACCCACCCTGCGCTGCCCCATGTGTGGCCGATTCACTAGCAACGGCCACATGGCCGGTAACTGCCCAACCATGTCTGGCCTAAGACAGGAAAGCCACAACAGCGCGCTACAACTTCTGCTCTCCCTACTGGAACGTCACAACGGCGGTCGGTGGGAGACAATCACGGCAGACTTCGGTAACAAACCCATCAAGTCCTTCTCTTACCCCCCTCCCACCCACACCCCTCTTGACTGTCACCCCCTCACCCCATCCACAAGCCCACCCGCCTTGTTGCTGCTGACGAAGGTCTCTCGCCCGATTCCTTAACCTCGTGCCCCGCCATCCTCCCCCCTGAGACCCCCCCCCGCGCTACGATCCCCGGCGCACAAACCCGATTTCATTCGCCTCCTCGAACCTAGATTCGTCGGCCACACAAACGGTCGCCGCCGATACTCATCCATTAAAAAAGATTCAGATAGGGGAGTGGAAGTACTGCACGGATCACAACCTCTCCCAAACAACCCACTTGATTCGGGCCAAATACACACCCCTCGCAAATGCCATCCGCAGCCACTGGCAAGGTACCGAGGTCGACATCCTCCCCATCGTCATGAGCCGCACGGGCACACCGCACTCATCCGCCATCGCAAGTCTCACCTCTCTCCTCACCCTCCGCACCGACCCCCCTGACAAACTCATCTCCAAAACACGACCCGACACGTCTCGCATCCTTGCACAACTCCACACGCACACTGTCCAATGGCTACATAATCTCCTACTTGTATACCGCATCAAATCCCGCACGACCTCTCTCCGCGCCCCCGCACACTGCACATTCGCACGCCCCTGATTGCACACTGTCTTCACCCCGTATCGCACTCTCCCCGGGGGGGAGTAAAACCCCCGATCACCCTTGGAGAGGTTGGATTTAGGTGGTTAACGGTCTAGCCTTGACTTGTAAGTTTCCTGTATGGCATAGTTGGGAGGGCCCATAGACAGCAACCGGCGCATACGGTATTTGGTGTAAACCGGCGCATACGGTACATGTTGTAAACAATTTCATTTTCAATTTCAATTGGGGGGCAGTACTAAACGGCAGACTCGAAGCGCGCGGCTTCTGGGGACCAGAGGACGAAAAACAGCGCATTACCTGGAAGGAACTGAAGGCCGTCCGTCTCGCCGTCATCATCTTCTTGCCACATCTCGCTGGCCGCAACATCCTCCTCCACGAAGACAACAAGGCAGTGTGCCACGTCTTGACCGGCATGACGTCCCGCTCCCCATAGATGATGACCGAAATACGCCGCCTGTGGTACCTGTTGGACACCAACAACATCCACATCAGGCCCAGGTACATCCGTTCAGCGGCAAACACGTGGGCACACAAGCTCAGCCGCCACCTCGACAGCGACGACTGGCAACTCGACCCCTATGTGTTCCACGAAATGGATACACAATTCGGCCCGCACATAATCGACCGGTTTGCGTCGGCGCTCAACACGCTAATGCCCCGATACAACGCGAACTGGCTCGACCCATCGTGCGAAGCAGTGGACGCCCTTCACCTCGCCGATTCGTCTTGGCGAGAAGAAGACAACTTGTGCAACCCCCCATGGCCCCTGCTACCCGACCTCGCCCATAAACTCCAGCAGAGCGGCGCAACAGCCACGGTGGTCGCCCCCCGTTGGCAAGGAAAAGCGTGGCATCAGGCCCTTACCGAATTGGCGTGCCACGAGACGGTCCTGCCGGCCCGCGCTCACTTGTTCCGTCCCGGGCGGCGGCACGGACGCGGTACAGTCGGCAAGCCTCACTGGCCCGTCCCTGTCTTCTGGATTCCCTCCCGGCATGGTTGTACCTCCGCCGGGGCGCTATCAGTGCTACCCTGACCATGTTCAACACACGACACATCATGCCAGCAGTCCAGGCGTACCCCACCCGAGCAGCAAAAGTCCGCTACAAGGTGGAGGTGGGAGGCTGCAACAACCCCTTGGCCGCCTCGATGCGCCCCTACATGCAACGTCTACTGGGCACTAACAGCCTTGGAGCTAAAACGCTCGACTTACTGACCGCCGCTTGGGCGAAAAGCACGTCCGACACGTACAACAGCGCGATCAAACCGTACTTCTAGTTCTGCGAGGAGCAAGGCCTACCGCCGCTAGCCGCAACAGCCGCTACCATGGCCCGCTACATCGCATGGATCGGGGAACGTGGCACCATTAAGGCAACTAGTCTACAACCTTACCTCTCTGCAGGCAACGGCTTCTTCAAGGACCACGGCGCAGAACCAGTCGCACAAGGCGATTTGGTAGCCAAGGTCCGGCGGGGTCTCGCAGCGTCCCAAGTTTCCCTCCATCCCAGCCGCACACGCATGCACCTGCCAGCCCGGATTCTCGTATCATCGCTACGCATGGCCAAGGACCTCCGCACACAACTGACATACACTTGGACTCACGCTCAAACGGACCTCATTCTATTGTTCAGAGCGTGTCTCGCGACGGTGCTCCTGTCCGCATTTTTTGTCGTTGTGGAAGGGTTACACGGAAATGCCATCACCGGGAATCGAACCCGGCACCTCCGTGTCCGGAGTCGTACGCCGTAACCAAGTACCGCGCCGAAAAGTCGGTACCCATTGGGGATATATCTCATATATATACCCCCGTATTGCCCGAGCGACGGGCTCCCGCAATACATCCACTATTGGCGAGATAGTAGGGCCAAGACTCCCCCGGAGTACAACGTACGGATGTGTCCATTATCATGCCCACCGTGGGGATCTCACAACACTCCCCCTAATGGACACCATCCGATCAACTCCGGTCAAACCCTAGCAACCCGCGTCATACGCGGAGGGCCCATAACCTGTGAAAGGGTTACACGGAAATGCCATCACCGGGAATCGAACCCGGCACCTCCGTGTCCGGAGTCGTACGCCGTAACCAAGTACCGCGCCGAAAAGTCGGTACCCATTGGGGATATATATCATATATATACCCCCGTATTGCCCGAGCGACGGGCTCCCGCAATACATCCACTATTGGCGAGATAGTAGGGCCAAGACTCCCCCGGAGTACAACGTACGGATGTGTCCATTGTCATGCCCACCGTGGGGATCTCACAACAGTCGCGGGGGAGCGGGAGTTTAGTGCCGGTTTGGAGACCTATTGTGTAATCCAACCGGTGGAATCCTCCTCTACCACGGAACAAGAAAAGGTCAAAGGGGTACTTCCACGGAGCGAAAACTCCTATGTGAACTACCGGACTCGGCTCACCCTGACCTCGCGGAACTACTACAGTACTTCGACGCTGCCCGTACCAAGTTCTCCGCCGGGAAGATACCGGATAGACGATGGGCCATTAGTCTACACGAACCTACGACAAACTGGACTGCGGACACACTGACATCATGGCTACAACGCGTACTTTGTGCAGTACACGAGCAATCTCCGGACGGTTTCGCGTGGACTTCGCACTCCTTACGAAAGGGTGCAGCTACTGCAGCGTACATTTTCGGTACACCGATGCAGAAGATCAAGTTCTTCGGCGGTTGGGCGCGAGAATCGGACGTAGTCCTCGACCACATCGACCCAAGAGTACTCCCGTGCCCGGGAGCTTGGCAACTCTTTGGTTGGATGACCCCTGGCGGCGCCCCACCTAACGTTACACGCCTGTCGGCGACGGATGGCATAAGTGAGCCCCAACACAGCTTAAATGGTCATATTGGTAATATAGAGGTTTGAATTACAGGGCTAAATTACGAAGTAACAAGCGTTACCTCCGACGTTACAAGCGTTACCTCCGACGCTACATCTCCCCTAACGGTTCAAGCGCCCACGCGTGCACGGACAGTAAAATGTCCGCACTACACTATATAATGCACCAGCAGCGATTGTGTGTCCACCTTCTGCCTTTTGCGAGAGCTATCGCTCACGCAACCCCACCCACCCGATTCCCTCTCACATTGCGTGTAGGGTGTTCCACCAAGTTCCACCAATTCCAAATTCTGTAAGTGATCCACATCTTTGGCATAAGTGAGCCCCAACACAGCTTAAAGTCCGTAATATATCATACCGATAGTGCGCATATTTTTTACGTAATGATGACGACATATTTATTGCTTACGTGTACAGCACGATTTCATCACGATACCTCCATCCATCATTGTACGAGAGTACTCATAATATTGATCATCGCTAGCGATGATCAAACGTACTACAAGATATCGCGGAATGGATTGAAATATTGCAATATCATCATTTTGTCGTTAGTGTATCGCATGTACATTATGTAACGTACTTCGTAGGACAAAGGATCAGACGTACCATGTAGAATATATCAGTAGTTATGGACATCCATTATTACAGTCGCTAAGGTTTGGTCAACGATGTCGTCTGAAGCGCGCAGATATATATGATGATGGCGGTCACATGTCCGTACGGTAAGTGTACATGTACATGCACAAGTGGTACAGTCGTGAGTCGTAGCGTCGCCGCGCGCGCAGGGTCATTGGCGATCCTCACCCTATGTCGCCCACAACAGGTGACGGAACAGCTGTCGCCAGGCTCATCACAAGCGACTTCCTGAGCAGTGCCCGCCACGAGCACTCGTAGCGATCCTCCCCAGCACCCTCCCGGCAGAGATATATCGCGTTCTCGGGTTGCATCGACACAAATACCAACAATACCCGAGCCATCTACTCCTTCTGGCAGCCAACCGCGCTTCCCTGCGACGCGTGATCTGCTCGGGAGTGACACTTGACAGCTCAGAAGCGCCCGCCGAAAAGACGCACCGAGCTGTACCCGCGATGCCGGTCTCCACTACCCAAGTGGACGCGAAGACACTAAGATCTATCGCATGTCTGGCTATCTTATTCTCCACCGCCTCTGTCTGTCTCTACCTCGCCGCCACGGGCTACATCGGCTGGTGCGTTACATCCCGCCACACCGTCGCCGTCTCCGTATTTTTGAATTCCAAAGCGGTCGCGCCCGGGCGACGTGCAATCTACACTCACACCTAAGCCCCTCATCGCCCTCCATACGCCCATTCAAACCGTCGTAAGCATGACAATCCGGTACTTTCAAGTCAGACAAGCTAGGGTAGGGTGGAAGCTCTAACTTGGCCCGAGTCCCGTCTCGACGATCGGTCGTCGGTTTCGTCTATATATATATTTCGACCGTCGACTTTTCCCCCGCTTTTCCCGGCCGACTGCCGACGACCCCAGTAGGCCACCTACGAAACACCTGAACCAACGCACCCCACGCGAGGTCCTCCGTAACAAATGCTTGAAATATTAATTGAGTAGAGGAAAGGGTCGTTGGGGCGCGTCAACATGGGCGGGATGGGAACATGTGCCCTTCTTTCCGGACTGAATATAAATTCCAACCGACACTCGACACCACCTTTTGGGCTCAAAGTCAGCTCGATATGGTAAAACAAGTGTTAGCTGGCTAGATTGCTACTGGCTGATCTACATGCTGACCCGTGGCGCTGCGATTTGGTAGGTCGGTTGCCACTAACCCGCCCGGCAGAGCCAACGGCGAGCTGGGCCTGTACCACCTCTGCCCCAACACCGCTTTCTTCCTCAACTCCACCAACCTAGCCCTCTTCAACGTCACCTCTGTCCAGACGTCTTGCGTCTATGTTGACTACAACTGCAATGTCGCCCTGGTACGTCCTTACTGTGCCCCCGCCCAAGGGTTTGTAGAACCCAATCACAAATACAAACAACCTTTTTCACACTCGCACACACAAGCACTCACTACCCTTTCTTATTTTTACCCGCGTCGCAATTTCTGATGACACGAATCTCCTAATAGCACCGTCGTGTTCACACACGCACGCACACTGAGCCCGCCATAGCAATGAAACACCCACCTGAGCACCGTCGTGTTTCACTCTTTGCCCTACAGCCACGATGAAATAACACCCTGTGCAAGCCACACATCCACCTGTAATAAACTAGCAGCCTCTCGATCTCAGTCACGCAGCACCTCTGCGCTCCCGTCAACCTACTCCTTCCTACACATGTACGTATCATCAGGACCTCACACAGACATTCTTTCTCTCTCTCGCTCTCCCACAAAAAGACATCACAGGAAATAAAATGCCTCAATCCGAGCTCCACGTGAAAGCATACAACTGAACCCCTTACGCCCCATCACGTGGTCTTTTTCTTCGTCACTGTTCGTCCCCGCTTTGATCCAATAGAACACATGCATTCAAACATCCAAGTCATAGCATGTGTTGATGCACCTCCTATTCCCGTAGCCGTTTGCAAGGTGTCGCTCGCGTGGTTCTCCTTCCGCAACGGTTAGAATTGCAAGTCGATCACCCCACAAGTAAATGAATACGTGCTGGCGAGCGCTCCTGATCTCTCTGCCATGCCCCCTCCCCCAACGCAGGGCACCTCCACCTCCACCCCAAGTGGTCCCGTCTACACCTTTCGTCATTACAACATCTTCAACCCTCGCCCCTTCAGCTCGGACGACAAGCTGTACGAGCTGATAAAGGTGTTTCCGGGCCCAGGCAGCTGCACCGGCTACACCAACGCGCGCGTGTGGGCGGGTATGGCCTCCTTTGGCGCCTTTTTCGCCTTCCTCACCGCCCCCTTTGGCCTCTGCGCCCCTTCCCGTCGCCGAGACGGCGGCAGCACCGGCTCCGGATGCGTCTGCTGCGCCATGATCTGCGGCATCGTCTCCCTCGTCGTCTGGGCCGTCAACGTCATCAACTGGAACACCTCCGAGTACGGCGCCGCCTACTGGTGCATGCTGTCCGCTGTGATCCTGGGTGCGGCCTCCATCCCCTGCCTTGGCGCCTTTGCCTTCGCACCCTCCAGTGACCCCATGTACGCCCACCCTCCCCCCAACGCGCCCCCCGCTGGAGCCGCCTACTACGCCCAGTATGAGCCAGGGCAGCAGTACGCCTACCCCGCCGGTGGCGCAAACCCCCCTCCACCCCAACAGCACCCCGGACAGCAGCAGCAGGCGCAGTACTACCCACAGCAGCCCCCTCCGGCTGCCCAGCAGCCCCCGCCCCCAGCAGACCAGCAGTACCGCCCCCAGCCTCAGCCTTAACTGTTGCTAACCGCCTGTCCCCTCTTGACCCTGAGTTAGCCGTCAGTTGATTTAGCCCCGCCATTCGCCAACACATCTTTCTTTAACGAACTATTATTGAGCGACTTTTTGCCCATCATCCTCCCACTCACGAAACAAGCACACACACACACACGCAATATCTTTCTCTCTCTCTCCCCCCCTCTCTCTCCCCCCCACACACACAGCTGACAAGCGTGCCGCATATTTACCCCTCTCCCCTTGCAGTCCCCTCTCATCTTCTCAGAATCTGTCATCGTCAATCGTTCACATGTCGATATTTTTATCCCTTCACGTTTTGCCTTCTCATCCCACCGGGGCGAAACCAAACCCCACCACCCCCTTCCCCGGGAAATCATACCATTTCAACTCACACCTTCCGCATCCCACGTCAGACGAACCCTTCCATTTCTGCTGACTTTGTACGCCCAACCAGCGTCAGACAGACCACAGCTAGTCAGCCACGCCCGTCCCACTCATCTCCTCCCCCCACCTCTGCACATCACTTACCCGTCAGTCGACCTCTACCTTAACTGCATTCCTTACCGGCTCTCACCACTAAATCCATGCTCCCGTGAGCACGTAAGCAATGGGATTACATGTCGGAAATCATTGGTGCCACGGGTGGGAAGGAGAGCGTTGTGATGAATCGATATGTTTTACAGCGGTACTCAGAATAGCGCGTCGAGATTCAGGCGCGAAAAGTTCAGCTGGCACCTAGCTCCTCTCAGAGACCCGTGCCCCTACCCCTCCACCGCCGTTACACCTTGTCCTTCTCGCGGGTGAGGAAGTCGGGGTCCAGGCGGAACTTGGTGGAAAACTTTGTGAACCATCTGCATAGCACAGCGGCTTTGCGAATGAGGAAACACATTACCGAGCACATACGCTGACGGGAACATCACAAACTCGCATATGCAAACCAATGTTCACATGCACTAACATTTTATATTTCATCCTCAGTGAATTTGTGCGCGCGCGCGTGCGTGTGTGGTAACACATACTCAAAGTTTCGCAAAACAGCAGCATTTCTTTCGTGAAGGCACAGAGATACATGAGTTTCAGTTCTAAGAAAGGCTCCGACACACACACACACATATCACGTGACATATATACTTTAGATACCACGCACGGCTATTCGTAACTAAACAGACACACTGCGGTGGTTAATCGTAAGAACGAGGCGTTGCATTCCTCTAACGAGCTCAATCAGACTTTCTCATTCGCGTTCCACGTTCCCAGGCGCCGTCTTCCACAGATGTGCAACAATACTCATTTTCAGACCCACACAGATAATCCACTGATACGACTCAAAACGCATGGAGGTTCACACATGCACACACACACACACACACACACACACACACACACACACACACACACACACAATATATAAATACCAAACAATCTCAGACTGGCTCCTTGATAAACCAGTCAGTATGCGCTATACACATGCTAGCGAAGCAGACACCCAATAACTCCAAATACACACACATACTCTCACAAAGCTATGCCCCGGAATGAAAGGGCTAGTCGCATTTAAAGACACCCCACCCAGTCATTCATATCTCTTTCCACTGGCCAGTACTGAGCAGAACAAACGCTTTCGTACCCTCCCCTCTCCTATGTACGCCCGCATACCCGTCACTCAACTGCCCAGCTGGTACTCTTCCCCTCTTCTCAGCACCCATCCCTATTTCTGGTGCTACATGGACACACACACACACACACACACACACACACACACACACACACACACACACACACACACACACACACACACACACACACACTCACTCACACACACACACATGCACTCATGAACACACGAGTCTGCCGTGGTTGCCTACCTGTCTAAGCAATTTGTGGGCACGATGATGTTGCCACCGGCGGCCGCCTGACTGAAGCTCTGCATGAAATTGAACAAGTCCATCGCCACTCTGCCAGACAGCCACCAAAGAAAATAGGGGCGGTAGGGGGCATCAGATGAGGGGGGTAATCCAATGTATGAAGTCCTTAGTCTGACCTGTTATGCAACAGTGAGATGCTGCCTCCCCGCCCCTCACACACTCCCCCAAACAGCCCAAAAGAAAGCTGCCAACGCGTTGCCTGTGTGGAGCACCGGAGAACGACGAGCGTACAATGGAGAGCCTAGGCAAGCGAGCGTGATTGCGCACCTCTTTGCGAAGTCCTCCCGAGCCCCTAGCTTGCTCCCCTCTTTGTTTATCACCTCAGCTGCGACACAAGTAGCAGGTGCCCTAAGCAACAGTCTACCCTTCCAACACAACCCACACTCCCACGCACCGGACGCCGCCTCCCCCCCTCTACCACCCTTCTTACTCAGCTCGCATTGTTGCTTACCGAGAGGTTCGATGGAAATTCCGATTTGCGCGGCGCCTGGATGGCCGTTTGGGTTCTTGGGCCACTGCAAATGGAGCGGACAGACAGTTAGCCTGGTGAGACCTACTTCCCTGGAACGTCCATTGATGTTGGTCTGCGTTCGTCTCAGCATTGATGACGGTGTCTTGCAAAGGTGGGGTGAGTGAGCTGATGAGTTCGGGTGGGGGATTCTTGTGCCGTTAACAAGACATGAGGGGAGGGAACCATTTCACATGCCTCGTGGTTCATTAATGAGGTGATTTTTTTCTTAATGATGTGAATTGCGTATTTTTGTTTTATGCACATTTTGTTGTTTGCTTTGGGTAAATGTATGAATTTGGTAATCAATCGAGGGTTATTTAGGCAGGTAGCCTGACGAGGGAAGGGCATCACCTGGAGCGGCATCACTTCCGAGGGGTGCGCGCTGCCGACGTAGCCACGGTACGACCACTCGCTCCCCCCCACGCTGACGTATAGCGCTGCGCCAAATTGCGGGTCAAGCGCGCCAGGGGCGCTCAAGAACAGCGCCACCTCCTTTAGCTCCTCGTACGCCGGGTTCACCACCGTCACGTCCAATACCTGCCACATCCAACCACCACCCTACTCAGCTAGTCAGCTCCCCACGAAGGCGACCTACCCGGCAGTTCCTGCGACGAGGTGACGCTCTATGCAGGGCTTTGCATACCCAGTGCGTGTTGTCTACCCTCGTGAAGTTTTGGTCGGCGACCGGGAAGCTCTGACCAACGAAAAACACCCCGAAGAGCGCCATCACGCCTGGAGAAAAGGGGGTGTACTGCGCCTGTGCGTGCTCAGCCGGGGCGGACTCCGTAGGCTGGTCGAAATATCGCGCGGCACACAGCGGCGGCTCCAAAAACTGATAAGCGTCGCCGCCGGAGCGCTGTTTGCGGGTGGGTGGCTGCGCGAGGATGGTGGCGGGGTAGGCGGCACCGCGGCAGCCGAATGAAGCTGCGGCTACAGCAGCAATGGATTTAATAATAAGAACTGGTACTATTGCCCTTAATCGCGGCAGGGAATTAATTCATCATCTTTGGGCCAATAGATGAGCAGCTGTCGCGGCGACGACGGGGGAAGTGTTTCGACAAAATCCGAGCCTATGATATTCGGCCTTGGCTGCTACTCTACGACGCCGCCCACCACCATCGATCGTCACCCGAAACGCGCGCATGGGCACGGAGCACGATGGGTGGCGCCAGGTCGGACGCCGAGCCATGGACACGTACCATTTCAAGTATTGCCAGTTCGGGTTCAATTCTTCGAAATTCCTGAGTAAAAAAATTCTTACAAGAAAAAGCAGTGGAGGCCACCAAGCAAAAAAAAAGGAAGAAAGGAGGAAAAAACCTAAGCCCGAGGAACAGGAAGGCATGCCACAGCACCAGCACTGCCCTCCTGAAAAGCGTCGCGGAGATAGGAACCCAGAGTGCCATGAAGAGCAGCAGAAAGACGTTGCATGAATTCACGTCGCACATACCCCCAAAAACGCCGAAACGGAAGAGAAGTAGATCGACGAACAAAATGCTGCATACGGACATAACTGAGCGTAAAATTCCTGAGTAAACACATTATCGCAATGATTGATGAATCTTCCAGATTGTTCTACCAAGATTCGTTTTTGTAATCGAACCCGATAACCGCCGGTGCTTTCGGGAGCGGATCCCAGTCAGCGAGAACTGGCCTCCCAAGAAGTATACGAAGCGTGTGTTGGAAGAAAGGGCGGTACGGGGACATTTTAAATTTGAGCTGGTTTTCCTCGTTATTTCCCAAAACTTCGGAGAATTAATAAATTCTCCTGATTATGGGGACATTTCGAGGATGTTCAGCCAATTTAAGGTTGTTTCCCTGCTTACCCGAAACACCCCGAATCATCCGCTGGGGGGTTGCGCCCCCCCTCGGCGCTTATTTTCAATGACCCACTCGAAGCGTCTCCTTGCGTCGAGGGGGGGCGCAACCCCCCATCCCGAAGCTTTGCTGGAGAATTACGGGGACATTTGATAAAGTAAAGTGATCAATTTCATTGAACTGAACGCTGGACGGGATCTTTGCTAAGATGCCACCCACGCGCCTTGTCCGTGGGTCACGGTTTTGAGTGAGTAGGTTGCTATGCACGAACACCGAGCTGGTGCGTGTCAAGTCCACGATACGACTAGCGGTGAGCAGCAACTCTCCGTCGACGATTTTGGCGGAGTCACCAACATTCAAACCTAATAGACGCGTACAAGTTGATCCTTCCCCGATCACAACATGATGATCCGCGAATTCCGTTGCAAGTAGCGACAGCTTATTCGTGTTCTCATCGTAACTCGCCACGTACTCATCGAGTCGTCCATCGTTGAGGAATGCGACGATATCATCAATTGACCGGTTCCCGCGGGGGAGCTTGATGGTGACCGGCTCTCCCGGAATTTCACCACCGTCGTCGTATTTAAGAAGCAGCGTGTCATTCCCCTCGAAGATGCTGTAATAGGTATTCGGGAGCCACGCGTTCAACAGCCTAACTTGCATGTTGAAACCCTGGGGGACGGTCAGCGGATCTAATAGGGAAAATACGTGGGTTCCGTCATCGAGCTTCGCGTCAGCGTACGCCGTGTCCAAGTACAGCTGCTGGAGCATATCTTTACACTATATCGAAGAAAAGCAGCGCCCATGGCCGGGCACCCCGGGCCTTATCTTCGATGGAATGCCGAGACGCATATGCAACCCCTAATGCATTGTTAAACGATGTCGAAGAAAAACTGGGGAGCGTAACTAATTGCTTTTGATTGTTTATCCTTTTCCCGCTTCTCAGCTTTCGCCTTCCTGGCGCGTTGAAGAGCGGCTTTCATCTTTTCACTCGCTACTCGTTTAGTTTTTGTAGTCCCGCACCCCTGGCCGGACGCCCCGGGCCTATCTTCGATGGATGGGGGGTTGCGCCCCACCTCGGCGCAAGGAGATGCTTCGAGTGGCTCATTGAAAATAAGCGCCGAGGGGGGGCGCAACCCCCCAGCTACTCGTTTAGTTTTTGCAGGCCTGGGCTCCGGATACGACGGGTTTGGGTTCAGCGATGAGCAATACCGTGTGTTAGAGGCTGTAACATGGGGGGTGTCTCCAAAAGAAATCAGACGATACTACAAAAGGAAGAACGTAAAATGCGGCTCATCATCGAAAAAAGATCGACATTCACAGTGAAACCTCCGGCCTTTCTGTGTGACAAGAAAATTCACGACCAAGTGGTCGACCCCTTACCAAATCGCCCATTTTTCATGGCAATTATCGGATCTGCGGGGACGGGTAAGACCTCCATGCTCGTCAACTTACTGTCAAGCAAGCAAGCGTACCGCAAGGCCTTTCATCACGTCCACGTTGTTATGCCACCACACAGCGTGGCGAGTTTGAAGCGTAACATCTTCAAGAACCACGACAGGATGTATGACGAATTGGATATTGGTACATTGGAAGGAATCCGAGAGGCGGTGAAGGAATCGGCCGAGCAAGAGAAAAATAGTTTGCTGGTCCTCGACGACGTGACCGCGTCATTAAAGGACAATGAAATCCAGCACAGCATTCGCGATTTAATATACAATAGACGTCACTACAGGCTCAGCATAATAATACTCATTCAATCTTACAATGCAATGCCATTGGGCATCCGCAAGACCTTGTCGCATTTTCTCATGTATAAGCCGCGGAACAAGAAGGAAACGACGGCGATATTCGAGGAGCTCATAGCATTGCCCCGGGAAGAGGCGGACGAGGTTATGCGCTTCGTGTTTGATCGACCCTACGCCTTCATGTTTGCCGACACTGGTACCGGGGACATTTATAAGAATTTCGATCGTATAGGTAAACACGATGCCGCGACGGAAAACCAAAACCTCGAAACAGACGGCGGGTAAGAAAACGACACGCAAGCAACCCCCTCCCCCAAGACCTCGCAGGAGATTTGTTAACCGCAACCAAAACGTACGAGTGAACGTCGTACAAACCGTCTCAAATGGCGGACCCACTCCGGAAAATCAATCGGAGCCTTTCACACGGGGATGGACCATGGGAATTTCAGCCCCACCTCCGCCGCCCCCGATGCCGCCGCCGATCATTATTCAACAGCCGATACCACCAAATTTACAACAACAAGACCCTTTTCAACACGCGAGAGAACCTATTACCCACGTCAAAAGAGAGCTGCCACATTCCATACCCGTGCCCGAGCCCCCGGCGATGGAGGCGACAAACCCGTCTTCGTCGGGTGGAGAGCCCTTCGCGAACTGGGGACGTTCTTTGGAACAACAAGTCGCCGAGAATCAGATCGTAACAACAAAGGAACTTCTAAAATTGGCTAAGGAATTGGGTGTCAAAATCAGTCCCGGACAAAAGAAGTCTGGCAAAGAAGCATTGGCCCGGTATATCGATGGGGAATTGGCAAAAGGGAAAATGGAAAAAGGAAAATCTCCTATGTAAGGTGGAAGGATAGGCGAGAATCGAGGAAAAACACCCGCGAAACATTAAAATCTGAGCATATATCAAACACATCGGCAGGTGCGATAGCTAGCGGGATCGGCGGGTTAGCCGGAGGTGTTGAAGGAGCTCTGAATACGGGGACAGTCAATTTTGACAGCATGAAGGGGCACGTAGGGGCTATACGATCGGCGTACGGACAAATGCGACGTCCCGGCTCAAAACTCGAGAGAGGCTAGCATTTTTTTCTGACACGATACTAATAAATAACACAATGCAGAACGAAAGCCGCAGTCTCTCTCAGTGACTCGTTCGTGTACGGGAACAAGCCCAAAGCTGCACCCGCCACCAAATCGAGAGTTCATATATTCCCGGAAAATGGAACTTCCGGGTTCAATCTGGAAACACTATAAAGTTCGTTCTTCCCACCGGAAATCGCGGAGAATACTTGAACACGCGCCAGAGTTACCTCAAGTTCCGGCTGCAAAATCTCGACAGCACGGCGACAAACAAGCTGACACTTGACAGCTCGGCGCACGCGGTCATCCGCTCGCTAAAGGTCTCCGCATCCGGTGGGGCCGGCGAGGGGTGTCCTCGAGCACATCGAGGAGTATAACGCTCTGTTTCACGCACTTCTCGACGTATCGGGCGACGCAAACCAAGTGACTTACGCAGGCACGATTGCGGAGGGTTCGGCCAAGAAATTGACGGTAACTCGTCCCGGGTGTTTTGTATCCCGCTGATGAGCGCTGTCGTCGGGAGCATGCAGCAGAAGTACCTCCCGGTAGGTGCGATGGCTCGAACTCATCTCACATTGGAGCTAACCTTGGAGATCAGGAGAAAATCCAGAATGCTAATCGTCTATGGGCGGTAAAGGACGTGGAGTACGTGGCGGAAATGATTCATCTCGATCCGATGGTCGACAGGGAACTTTTGGCGGTGAACAGTGGTGGTATTGTCGTGCCCTTTAGCACTTACTCTCAGCACCGTTGGGATTGCTAGTAATGGGTCGGGATCGATGTCGATGGCCTTTTCTTCACCGTATAAATCGTTAAAGACCCTCATTGCAATGTTCCGGAAGGACGAGACGAGTTATGCCGCTAAGCCATACGTGTCGAAGCGTGCCAATCCAATCGGCGACATCGGAAGGTACCAGTTCACGATCAACGGCGTCCTCACTCCATCGAAGCCCGTGGAGAGCAACTCGGAGGCATGGCCGAGGTCATGAAAGCATTTCACGCTTACGGTGCGATCGATCACATCGGGAAGCTCACAGTCACCGATTGGACAGCTGGAGAGGGGAAGTACCTCATCGGGTGTGATCTAGAGAGTCAGAGCCACAAAAGCATGTTTGCGCAGAATGGGGTAGACGTGTCGACATCTGTATCTCATCTCACTGTTCAATTCAACGCGCAGCTCACATCAAGTCTTACTGTCGACGTATTTTCCCACTATGACAGCTTCATTGTAATCGGGGCCAACGGGCTCGTGAACGTGGCGTACTAAACATTTTATTCCATACTAGCAAATGGTCGCGGGTCGCAGAATCGTCGTTAGCACCCAAGAGCGGTTGAGCGGAGAGAAATACGCCTTCACCGTCCGCACGCCCGCTTTTCAGAACGGTAGCGGCTTCCAAGGCCAACCTCATGTTCGCTTCGCGCTGGAGTGGTGCACACCGATCACCGGCTTCACAGGTGTAGAGCCCGACCCCCTTTTCAATCTTATTGTGCTCCCCGTCGATCCGACAATGCAAATTTCACTATGCAATTCACCTGGAACCAACTGCATCACATCGACATCACATCACTCACGCAACACTTACCCAGTCTTGGCACACCATGACCAATGGGGTTTGAGTCGATCCCCAGTTGGCGGTCGATTCTCTTCCGGTACGTCTTCGTACTGGCCAACTCGTGTCGCAGCCCATCATGTGACCGCTCGAAGCATAGTTATGCAGCACCACACACATCTTGAACATCCGCTCCACGTCAGGGCCGACAATCCTCAGGAGATACGGTGTGAATCCACTAGAACGTGTCTACTTTTGTATGATACCGAATACCCTTTCTACGTCTTTCCTAACGGCATCACACCGCTCTGCAAAAGCCCTCCGCTTCGGCTCATATGTGCGCTTGAAACCACAAATGGTTTGCCTCCATTTGTGATAACCCGTATCACACAGCACCCAACAGCCTACAGCCTGAAAACTGCTGCCATCCTCCCGCTGCAGGTCGAACGTGTAGTCCGCATACATGGGGACGGTCATTTCTCACCTGCATGGATAAGCAGACAACAACAGCCATAAGAAATATAATCTATAAACTAAACTCATCCATACGAGTCCGGACATGCATTATATTACGAGTTTGTCGAACTACGCCCATATAGTCCTAGGAAATTGTCCTAACTACACGCGTCGTTTAGACCGCCAATAACGCTCGGCGGCTCGGGCACTATGCAAGCGCTTACACCAAGCTCCATACCGCTCAGTGTTGAATGCACGAGGTGTGTGAATGGAGCGTATAAGCTCACCCCATTGACTCGCTCACTTGGAAAATAATCGATAAAAGCCCCGCAAGATGCAATTGTTGACCGTGCACTCCTTATATTGGCGAGTGGTATTGGCGAGGGGTGGGATTCAAAGTGGTCGTCTGGGACACAACACACATGTTGACGATATGTTTGGAATGCTTCATGGCGCCCGTCGGCGGTGCATCGGCGGCGGCCCGGGAGAGGGGTGCGCTCGCATGCCGTCGGCACTCACCCCCACCTCCATGTGGTGGGCGGTGATAACTATAGAGTTGTGCCATGCTTGTGTGACGAGTATAAACCTGCAACAGTAAATTGTTGGACATTGTACATGTACTCGTTACTAAATCCAATTCGTGCTTTTCCATCGGAAGGACGTACATCGTGGGTACGTTGATACTCCAATTTAGCGAGGGTATTGATGCGCACTATACTACTAGTACCTCCAAGTACGTACAAGTATGCAAAGTGAATCTAATTAGCTAGACGACGAGATGGACGAGGTTCCCAATGCTAAACGAGGTTCCCAATGCTTGACGAGCCCCGTCGCTAGTTTGTTGCAACGGTTGGAGAGCCCTAGCACTTGACGCGAGGACCAAGCGAGAGTAGGTGCAAGCCTAATGCGATAGAGGGAGGTGACATAACCTTTTAACAATTCACTTGTTCGATTACGATCTATTGTTAAACACTGAACAATAAAACATCTTCTCATCTCTTCATATGCACTTCCACTTGTAGTGATAGCAACAAGAAGCAAAATGTAGCATATTTGTGTCTACAGTTAGGTCAAAGAAGGCAAACTCGCACATTTGGCACGGATGGGCACTAGGCGAGGTGAATCCGGCAACTATACGATCCGCGAGATCAATAGATGTCGGGAAACCATGTATGTAGGACTTTTAGAAATAATGTATGTTCATTGTTTTCAATACCAAAATCTCCCGATCGATCAATCCGATATATTTTTTGCGACATGATACTTTCAGATTATCTCACGATCATAAGGCGGGGGCGAGGCATGTGAACTTCGCGAGGAGGGTACGACCGAATCAACGGTGAGACGCGGGTGTTACAGCTGGCGGCGGGAAGCCGGATAACAACGCATGGGAAGGGCACTCGCTCGACGTCGACCAACGCTTATGCAGTCTTGCAGACCCATCCACGGTGGTGGAGCTCGACACCATTAGCGAGGAGGACAATCGCAGCGAGAGGAGCATCACGGTATGGCGGAACCGATTTTAGATCCTTCGCCGAAAAAGCCTCGTACGGAAGATTTTGGCTAAGACGTTTGGACTCGGCAGCTTTAGTCGGAGCCCGGATCCTACTTTCCCACCCAACCTTTGCTATCGTCGGTACCAACCATCGACAAGAGTACCATGGCTAGGTTTATTTATCCCGAAACCACATCGCCCGACCCCTAGCAGCGTAAACCACAGCGGGAGGGTACGGCGGTATTGTGTGGATTACCCGGTGTTGGAAACAATTGGCGGCCGACCGGGACATGACAGACTCGACGTGAGGAGCGATAGACGGGAGGTAGTTGTAGCTATGGCTTCCTCCCCCTACCCCGAAGGATGGAGAATCCTATACTAGGCGGACTTTTGCGACGGGAGCAGCGGCACTTACCCGGACGAGGTGTGCGTGGATCGAATCGAAACCGTCGACGACCTTAGCGAGGGGGAGTTTCGCCCCCCCCCCCCCCCCCCCCCCCCCCAAGCTCCAGGACGACCGGAATCGCATAAAAGCAGAGGCCATGTAGACATACTCGACCGGCACATGCTAATTTGCTAGGATGATCCGCGCCCTCGAGTGGCGGGAGCGGGCCGCGCGTCGTGGAGATAGATAGTGACATAATAATTTCATTTTTTCATCGTACGGGTAGCGATATACCATGTATGTCTTTTTTCTAGTCTGTATTGTGTCATTTATTATGCCGACGGAGAGGATTGACAAAGAGACCCCCGCTATCGTAAAACAATATTATTGATACCTTTATGGTGGTATTGGGTACACCATGAGATAACAACTGATATATCGGTGCTTGTTGTGAAAATAACAATTCAAATTACAATTTTGGGGATGCTTGATTGGGGTATATGCTTGTGCCACCAAACCCGCCCCACCGGTGGCACACGTCAGGAGTGAGCCTTGTGAAACGGGAAAATGAAATTGAAATTGTACTACAACAACATGCACAAAACTATACCGATTGATGTCTAAAGGCCATCTCTACTCTGCCATCTAGAACACTTAGGAGAACGATTGGCCCGGGCACTCTTCGACAAGGTACACCTATCGAGACACCTATTCGCAGTGTGTGCCGATGTTTCTCGGAGGTTAAAAACCATGAGCAACCGCAATAATTGCCACA
Source organism: Tetraselmis chui (assembly GCA_026401115.1). NCBI lineage: Eukaryota > Viridiplantae > Chlorophyta > Chlorodendrophyceae > Chlorodendrales > Chlorodendraceae > Tetraselmis > Tetraselmis chui. Next base: position 126,587 of record JAPMLY010001007.1, read on the forward strand.
GCCCCCCCCCGCGAAACGGAAAATGTTAGTAATGGGTAAGCATGTATCGCCAAGCCCCGCATAAATCGCCTCATGAGGTGAGAGCCCAATCCGACCGGCGGTGTTGCTTGGCAATGCGACTCAACTTTGCCGGATTGTTTTGGAAAATCAAATAATTCACAAATAAAAAAGTTTGTGTGTTTGTGAACCTGTGAGTAGGTGCGTTCGATGCGTTTTAATACAAAGGCACGTCGAACGCACCTCATTCAAACAGTTTTGAGCTCATATTAGCAAGTTATTATGACTATTTAAACAATTTGGCCGAATGCAACTTACCGTTGGGTTGCGTGGATATTGGTTGCAAGTGTGCCCACGTGATTTCACGCGTTTCATCCACAACGGTTGGCCCAACAGTTCCAACCTCCCTCGCTTATGTATTGTACTTGCACGAATGTTGCACAAGTATTCGTATCCCGGCGCTTCTTTCGCCCGTTGCATCTTTCGCCCGTTGCTTCTTTCGCCTACCCGGCACGCACGATCGGCGATTGTTTGAAAGAGCGTGGCGCACGCGTGCGAGTGCAAAAAAACCACGTACACAAGCTGGGTAGTGCTCGAACTCGCCCCCCGTATGTGTGTCGGCGCAATCCATCTTGGGCGCCAAGTCGCCAAAGCATTGTCTAGAGGATTTGAGTTAATTCCTCAATTAAATTTACGCATGATTGCATTTTTTACATGCCAAGGTAGGAAGTCTTGTCCGGAATTGTATGGAGGAGTGTATCAACCCCATGCTGTCTGCCTCGGGTTGTTCACATACAGTGTGTTGGAAGAAAGGGCGGTACGGGGACATTTTAAATTTGAGCTGGTTTTCCTCGTTATTTCCCAAAACTTCGGAGAATTAATCAATTCTCCTGATTATGGGGACATTTCGAGGATGTTCAGCCAATTTAAGGTTGTTTCCCTGCTTACCCGAAACACCCCGAATCATCCGGTAATCCTCAGCTGGGGGTTTGCGCCCCCCCCCTCGGCGCTTATTTTCAATGAGCCACTCGAAGCGTCTCCTTGCGTCGAGGGGGGGCGCAACCCCCCATCCCGAAGCTTTGCTGGAGAATAACGGGGACATTTTTGCCCTCATCCGGTTTTCGTCGCGAAAAGCACATGGAATATTTATGGTCACATTTTTAGCTAGCTATCTCATATGTCCTCTCGAATTCCTCATAAGATAGACCTCTACTCGATTGGACGTACGTCACCGTCACCCCATTCTTGCGAATCTCCACCCCGGGAGTATGCGCTTGTTTACGCCATATTACCGTAAACACAGGTGATTCGCTCATAGTCATGTCCACTATGGTCCATAGTTTTTTTCCAACACTTTCGTTCGAAAAAGATAGGCGCTTGTTCACCCCGTTGGTCGCGGTCACCTCCACTGGCGTGTCGGAATTATCTTGTTGGCCCCAATCACTCGACATCGACAAATTGTCGGTTGTGACACCGAAAGTGCCCTCAATCGAGAACATGATGATGCTCCAATTGGGAACACTCGCAATGTAGAACTCCCACACCGTCGGTGTCGTGTAGCTCCCGACCGGCTGCGGCCCCGCCGTGTTGCCGCGGGCATCAATGAGCTCCACCCAAAAGTAGTTGGCCCCGGGGTCCAGCCCGCTCACCGTGGTAACGCCATCCAAGTACCTTTTGACGCCGGTGGCGTGGTTTTTCGTTGACGAGTTGAGAACCGCCGCGGTGACGTTGGTGTAACTTGTAGGGACCGTGTCGACGGTGTTTCGGTAAAGCCGTACCTCGGTGACGCCACTCATTTTGGATTAGAGTAAGATTTTTCGATGCACCCGGGAATATTCGGTGCGTTCTCCTCAAGCCGGTTCATCTCCGTTGACATGTGGCGGATGAAATCCCCCTCCGATGCGTACTCAGCATCTTGCAGGCGACGCAAAGTACATTCTGTGTTGATGTCCCGGACCACTTCCCCGAACCGTGATGCGTAGTTGTCGTGGCGCTCCGCTTTGTTCGGAAACTCAAGCCCGCTATTCAAGGCCGTCACGGACCCGCTGAGTAGGGACAAACAACCGCTAATGATCGCTGGTACCCCGGTGGTAGCCGAAGGCTGCCCGATGCCGTACGTGAGGTTCAAGCAACCGACTCCGAGGCTGAGCGCCACCGTCGTGAAGAGAGACATATCCGCTAGACTCTTGAAGAGGGAGTGCGCGGATTGGTGCATACGCTTAAGTCTTTTCGCATGCGTACGCCACTTCTCTAGCAAAGGATTATCCACTTTAACGGCAATGTCACTTTCACTCATTTTTGTTTTCACCTAAGAAAAACTGTCCCGGGTCTGATGTCAAGTCCTCCCACGTCAATCATTGTAAGCGTTCGGGGTTCCTCTACCGTGTTCCCGATGCTATTTTGCCGGATGCTCGTGGTGAAGCCAAGTAGGTAGTTCCAAGGCGGGAGGTAGGTGGTTACCTCAGGCCTATTGGTGTCCGACAGCCGCAGGTTTGTTTGGACAAGTGGCATTGTGTGTTACTACGTGTCGAAGAAAGAAAGCGTGATGGTGACACTGAAGGCGTCGGCGGGGGTGACCTCTATAGAGCTCTCCGCCAGTTCCGGGGCTGAATCGTCCTCATCAACGTCGAAGATGCCGCTGGTTTCTGATTGCGGCTCGAAGATTTCTACAAAACCCTCGTGCAGACCCGGGCGCAAAACACTCCCAGGGAACTTCGCCGTTCCGAGCGTATGGCGGAAGGTCATTCTTCGTCTCTTATTTGGTAGAACGTGAGACAAATTACGTACGCCGTGGACTCGCCATTGCCAAGCTCAGTAAATTGCGTCGCAGTTCGCAGTTGAAGGTCGATCTCACCCACATTGTCAAGCGGTCGCCTTATCGGAACCCCCACCGTGTCTTCGTTCACACCTTTAAGGCTGAGCTTCTGTCCCACGTAGCTCAACGCATCTTGCGCGCGTGATCCCGGGAGAAATCCAAGGACGCTTAGGCCTTGGTACGGGTCGTCGACGAAGGTCCTGCTAGTGATTGCGAGCCCGTACGCTTGCGCGCCGTAGAGGTGAATCAACGAGCAATGCGAGACCGCGACCTGCCACCTTGTGCCGTCGTTTCGGTCCATACGGAAAGAGCGGAAGTCGACGGGGACCCTTTCGTTTGGTCCGCGGACACTCATCCATACGTGGAAAAAGGGCAGGGACAAGCTACGCTCGGGCTCTTCCAACCAGAAAACGAGGCTGAAGGTGTATTCGTTAACAAAAGTAGGAGTCCATGGAAGCACACTGGTTCTGAGTTTTGTCGGGCCCTGCAGGAGGTAGAAAGACATATCCCCGCGTACTAGCCGCGAGCCGTCACATATCCCAGCGCACGAGTTGCTTTGGACGTACGAAGAATCCGCCATTTCGCCAAATACGTTGCCGCCGCGCCAAGACTGCAAAAGAGCTAGGATTGAGTCGTTGTTTGCAGGGTCCCAGGTCTTATAGGAATTTGATTGTCGGATCGACGGGGAGCACAATAAGATTGAAAGGGGGTCGGGCTCTACACCTGTGAAGCCGGTGATCGGTGTGCACCACTCCAGCGCGAAGCGAACATGAGGTTGGCCTTGGAAGCCGCTACCGTTCTGAAAAGCGGGCGTGCGGACGGTGAAGGCGTATTTCTCTCCGCTCAACCGCTCTTGGGTGCTAACGACGATTCTGCGACCCGCGACCATTTGCTAGTATGGAATAAAATGTTTAGTACGCCACGTTCACGAGCCCGTTGGCCCCGATTACAATGAAGCTGTCATAGTGGGAAAATACGTCGACAGTAAGACTTGATGTGAGCTGCGCGTTGAATTGAACAGTGAGATGAGATACAGATGTCGACACGTCTACCCCATTCTGCGCAAACATGCTTTTGTGGCTCTGACTCTCTAGATCACACCCGATGAGGTACTTCCCCTCTCCAGCTGTCCAATCGGTGACTGTGAGCTTCCCGATGTGATCGATCGCACCGTAAGCGTGAAATGCTTTCATGACCTCGGCCCATGCCTCCGAGTTGCTCTCCACGGGCTTCGATGGAGTGAGGACGCCGTTGATCGTGAACTGGTACCTTCCGATGTCGCCGATTGGATTGGCACGCTTCGACACGTATGGCTTAGCGGCATAACTCGTCTCGTCCTTCCGGAACATTGCAATGAGGGTCTTTAACGATTTATACGGTGAAGAAAAGGCCATCGACATCGATCCCGACCCATTACTAGCAATCCAACGGTGCTGAGAGTAAGTGCTAAAGGGCACGACAATACCACCACTGTTCACCGCCAAAAGTTCCCTGTCGACCATCGGATCGAGATGAATCATTTCCGCCACGTACTCCACGTCCTTTACCGCCCATAGACGATTAGCATTCTGGATTTTCTCCTGATCTCCAAGGGTTAGCTCCAATGTGAGATGAGTTCGAGCCATCGCACCTACCGGGAGGTACTTCTGCTGCATGCTCCCGACGACAGCGCTCATCAGCGGGATACAAAACACCCGGGACGAGTTACCGTCAATTTCTTGGCCGAACCCCTCCGCAATCGTGCCTGCGTAAGTCACTTGGTTTGCGTCGCCCGATACGTCGAGAAGTGCGTGAAACAGAGCGTTATACTCCTCGATGTGCTCGAGGACACCCCCGCCGGCCCCACCGGATGCGGAGACCTTTAGCGAGCGGATGACCGCGTGCGCCGAGCTGTCAAGTGTCAGCTTGTTTGTCGCCGTGCTGTCGAGATTTTGCAGCCGGAACTTGAGGTAACTCTGGCGCGTGTTCAAGTATTCTCCGCGATTTCCGGTGGGAAGAACGAACTTTATAGTGTTTCCAGGATTGAACCCGGAAGTTCCATTTTCCGGGAATATATGAACTCTCGATTTGGTGGCGGGTGCAGCTTTGGGCTTGTTCCCGTACACGAACGAGTCACTGAGAGAGCTGCGGCTTTCGTTCTGCATTGTGTTATTTATAGTATCGTGTCAGAAAAAAATGCTAGCCTCTCTCGAGTTTTGAGCCGGGACGTCGCATTTGTCCGTACGCCGATCGTATAGCCCCTACGTGCCCCTTCATGCTGTCAAAATTGACTGTCCCCGTATTCAGAGCTCCTTCAACACCTCCGGCTAACCCGCCGATCCCGCTAGCTATCGCACCTGCCGATGCTAAACCAGCACCCAAAACAGGGTTGAATGCGGCAACCGGGGCAGCCGCGGAAAGCATCCACCCACCGAGCTTGCTGCCGACGGAGTGAACGCCGTGAGCCACTTTTTGCCCGAGACTGCGTAGACTATGAAGCTTTTCGCCGATAAAGCGTCCAAGTTTCATTTTGCGTGTTTGATATATGCTCAGATTTTAATGTTTCGCGGGTGTTTTTCCTCGATTCTCGCCTATCCTTCCACCTTACATAGGAGATTTCCCTTTTTCCATTTTCCCTTTTGCCAATTCCCCATCGATATACCGGGCCAATGCTTCTTTGCCAGACTTCTTTTGTCCGGGACTGATTTTGACACCCAATTCCTTAGCCAATTTTAGAAGTTCCTTTGTTGTTACGATCTGATTCTCGGCGACTTGTTGTTCCAAAGAACGTCCCCAGTTCGCGAAGGGCTCTCCACCCGACGAAGACGGGTTTGTCGCCTCCATCGCCGGGGGCTCGGGCACGGGTATGGAATGTGGCAGCTCTCTTTTGACGTGGGTAATAGGTTCTCTCGCGTGTTGAAAAGGGTCTTGTTGTTGTAAATTTGGTGGTATCGGCTGTTGAATAATGATCGGCGGCGGCATCGGGGGCGGCGGAGGTGGGGCTGAAATTCCCATGGTCCATCCCCGTGTGAAAGGCTCCGATTGATTTTCCGGAGTGGGTCCGCCATTTGAGACGGTTTGTACGACGTTCACTCGTACGTTTTGGTTGCGGTTAACAAATCTCCTGCGAGGTCTTGGGAGAGGGGGTTGCTTGCGTGTCGTTTTCTTACCCGCCGTCTGTTTCGAGGTTTTGGTTTTCCGTCGCGGCATCGTGTTTACCTATACGATCGAAATTCTTATAAATGTCCCCGGTACCAGTGTCGGCAAACATGAAGGCGTAGGGTCGATCAAACACGAAGCGCATAACCTCGTCCGCCTCTTCCCGGGGCAATGCTATGAGCTCCTCGAATATCGCCGTCGTTTCCTTCTTGTTCCGCGGCTTATACATGAGAAAATGCGACAAGGTCTTGCGGATGCCCAATGGCATTGCATTGGAAGACTGAATGAGTATTATTATGCTGAGCCTGTAGTGACGTCTATTGTATATTAAATCGCGAATGCTGTGCTGGATTTCATTGTCCTTTAATGACGCGGTCACGTCATCGAGGACCAACAAGCTATTCTTCTCTTTCTCCGCCGATTCCTTCACCGCCTCTCGGATTCCTTCCAATGTACCAATATCCAATTCGTCATACATCCTGTCGTGGTTCTTGAAGATGTTACGCTTCAAACTCGCCACGCTGTGTGGTGGCATAACAACGTGGACGTGATGAAAGGCCTTGCGGTACGCTTGCTTGCTTGACAGTAAGTTGACGAGCATGGAGGTCTTACCCGTCCCCGCAGATCCGATAATTGCCATGAAAAATGGGCGATTTGGTAAGGGGTCGACCACTTGGTCGTGAATTTTCTTGTCACACAGAAAGGCCGGAGGTTTCACTGTGAATGTCGATCTTTTTTCGATGATGAGCCGCATTTTACGTTCTTCCTTTTGTAGTATCGTCTGATTTCTTTTGGAGACACCCCCCATGTTACAGCCTCTAACACACGGTATTGCTCATCGCTGAACCCAAACCCGTCGTAGTTTTCTTTCCACCAAGCAACGCTTCCATAGTTCGAGTTTTGAGCAAGCAAATGGGGATCTATCGGGGCGGGCGTACTCGCAGCCACGGACGAAACCGCTTCACCGTGAACTACCTCCGAACCGATAGACTCAAGTAGAGAGGAAGTAGCCGTCATCGCTCTATTTATTTTCTAGTGCAGAAATAAATGATATGGGACGAAGCCATCTCGAACGCGGCGACGACAGTGACGGAGACGGTTCAGAGCACGCCGTTACTGAGGTACTTAGCGATGCTGGGGGGAGCGATGTGGCTGGTGGAGAGGTTTCGGCCGGCAAGATCAATCCAAAGGCAGACGAGGACCTTAATCCGGAGCCCAGGCCTGCAAAAACTAAACGAGTAGCTGGGGGGTTGCGCCCCCCCTCGGCGCTTATTTTCAATGAGCCACTCGAAGCATCTCCTTGCGCCGAGGTGGGGCGCAACCCCCCATCCATCGAAGATAGGCCCGGGGCGTCCGGCCAGGGGTGCGGGACTACAAAAACTAAACGAGTAGCGAGTGAAAAGATGAAAGCCGCTCTTCAACGCGCCAGGAAGGCGAAAGCTGAGAAGCGGGAAAAGGATAAACAATCAAAAGCAATTAGTTACGCTCCCCAGTTTTTCTTCGACATCGTTTAACAATGCATTAGGGGTTGCATATGCGTCTCGGCATTCCATCGAAGATAAGGCCCGGGGTGCCCGGCCATGGGCGCTGCTTTTCTTCGATATAGTGTAAAGATATGCTCCAGCAGCTGTACTTGGACACGGCGTACGCTGACGCGAAGCTCGATGACGGAACCCACGTATTTTCCCTATTAGATCCGCTGACCGTCCCCCAGGGTTTCAACATGCAAGTTAGGCTGTTGAACGCGTGGCTCCCGAATACCTATTACAGCATCTTCGAGGGGAATGACACGCTGCTTCTTAAATACGACGACGGTGGTGAAATTCCGGGAGAGCCGGTCACCATCAAGCTCCCCCGCGGGAACCGGTCAATTGATGATATCGTCGCATTCCTCAACGATGGACGACTCGATGAGTACGTGGCGAGTTACGATGAGAACACGAATAAGCTGTCGCTACTTGCAACGGAATTCGCGGATCATCATGTTGTGATCGGGGAAGGATCAACTTGTACGCGTCTATTAGGTTTGAATGTTGGTGACTCCGCCAAAATCGTCGACGGAGAGTTGCTGCTCACCGCTAGTCGTATCGTGGACTTGACACGCACCAGCTCGGTGTTCGTGCATAGCAACCTACTCACTCAAAACCGTGACCCACGGACAAGGCGCGTGGGTGGCATCTTAGCAAAGATCCCGTCCAGCGTTCAGTTCAATGAAATTGATCACTTTACTTTATCAAATGTCCCCGTAATTCTCCAGCAAAGCTTCGGGATGGGGGGTTGCGCCCCCCCTCGACGCAAGGAGACGCTTCGAGTGGGTCATTGAAAATAAGCGCCGAGGGGGGGCGCAACCCCCCAGCGGATGATTCGGGGTGTTTCGGGTAAGCAGGGAAACAACCTTAAATTGGCTGAACATCCTCGAAATGTCCCCATAATCAGGAGAATTTATTAATTCTCCGAAGTTTTGGGAAATAACGAGGAAAACCAGCTCAAATTTAAAATGTCCCCGTACCGCCCTTTCTTCCAACACACGCTTCGTATACTTCTTGGGAGGCCAGTTCTCGCTGACTGGGATCCGCTCCCGAAAGCACCGGCGGTTATCGGGTTCGATTACAAAAACGAATCTTGGTAGAACAATCTGGAAGATTCATCAATCATTGCGATAATGTGTTTACTCAGGAATTTTACGCTCAGTTATGTCCGTATGCAGCATTTTGTTCGTCGATCTACTTCTCTTCCGTTTCGGCGTTTTTGGGGGTATGTGCGACGTGAATTCATGCAACGTCTTTCTGCTGCTCTTCATGGCACTCTGGGTTCCTATCTCCGCGACGCTTTTCAGGAGGGCAGTGCTGGTGCTGTGGCATGCCTTCCTGTTCCTCGGGCTTAGGTTTTTTCCTCCTTTCTTCCTTTTTTTTTGCTTGGTGGCCTCCACTGCTTTTTCTTGTAAGAATTTTTTTACTCAGGAATTTCGAAGAATTGAACCCGAACTGGCAATACTTGAAATGGTACGTGTCCATGGCTCGGCGTCCGACCTGGCGCCACCCATCGTGCTCCGTGCCCATGCGCGCGTTTCGGGTGACGATCGATGGTGGTGGGCGGCGTCGTAGAGTAGCAGCCAAGGCCGAATATCATAGGCTCGGATTTTGTCGAAACACTTCCCCCGTCGTCGCCGCGACAGCTGCTCATCTATTGGCCCAAAGATGATGAATTAATTCCCTGCCGCGATTAAGGGCAATAGTACCAGTTCTTATTATTAAATCCATTGCTGCTGTAGCCGCAGCTTCATTCGGCTGCCGCGGTGCCGCCTACCCCGCCACCATCCTCGCGCAGCCACCCACCCGCAAACAGCGCTCCGGCGGCGACGCTTATCAGTTTTTGGAGCCGCCGCTGTGTGCCGCGCGATATTTCGACCAGCCTACGGAGTCCGCCCCGGCTGAGCACGCACAGGCGCAGTACACCCCCTTTTCTCCAGGCGTGATGGCGCTCTTCGGGGTGTTTTTCGTTGGTCAGAGCTTCCCGGTCGCCGACCAAAACTTCACGAGGGTAGACAACACGCACTGGGTATGCAAAGCCCTGCATAGAGCGTCACCTCGTCGCAGGAACTGCCGGGTAGGTCGCCTTCGTGGGGAGCTGACTAGCTGAGTAGGGTGGTGGTTGGATGTGGCAGGTATTGGACGTGACGGTGGTGAACCCGGCGTACGAGGAGCTAAAGGAGGTGGCGCTGTTCTTGAGCGCCCCTGGCGCGCTTGACCCGCAATTTGGCGCAGCGCTATACGTCAGCGTGGGGGGGAGCGAGTGGTCGTACCGTGGCTACGTCGGCAGCGCGCACCCCTCGGAAGTGATGCCGCTCCAGGTGATGCCCTTCCCTCGTCAGGCTACCTGCCTAAATAACCCTCGATTGATTACCAAATTCATACATTTACCCAAAGCAAACAACAAAATGTGCATAAAACAAAAATACGCAATTCACATCATTAAGAAAAAAATCACCTCATTAATGAACCACGAGGCATGTGAAATGGTTCCCTCCCCTCATGTCTTGTTAACGGCACAAGAATCCCCCACCCGAACTCATCAGCTCACTCACCCCACCTTTGCAAGACACCGTCATCAATGCTGAGACGAACGCAGACCAACATCAATGGACGTTCCAGGGAAGTAGGTCTCACCAGGCTAACTGTCTGTCCGCTCCATTTGCAGTGGCCCAAGAACCCAAACGGCCATCCAGGCGCCGCGCAAATCGGAATTTCCATCGAACCTCTCGGTAAGCAACAATGCGAGCTGAGTAAGAAGGGTGGTAGAGGGGGGGAGGCGGCGTCCGGTGCGTGGGAGTGTGGGTTGTGTTGGAAGGGTAGACTGTTGCTTAGGGCACCTGCTACTTGTGTCGCAGCTGAGGTGATAAACAAAGAGGGGAGCAAGCTAGGGGCTCGGGAGGACTTCGCAAAGAGGTGCGCAATCACGCTCGCTTGCCTAGGCTCTCCATTGTACGCTCGTCGTTCTCCGGTGCTCCACACAGGCAACGCGTTGGCAGCTTTCTTTTGGGCTGTTTGGGGGAGTGTGTGAGGGGCGGGGAGGCAGCATCTCACTGTTGCATAACAGGTCAGACTAAGGACTTCATACATTGGATTACCCCCCTCATCTGATGCCCCCTACCGCCCCTATTTTCTTTGGTGGCTGTCTGGCAGAGTGGCGATGGACTTGTTCAATTTCATGCAGAGCTTCAGTCAGGCGGCCGCCGGTGGCAACATCATCGTGCCCACAAATTGCTTAGACAGGTAGGCAACCACGGCAGACTCGTGTGTTCATGAGTGCATGTGTGTGTGTGTGAGTGAGTGTGTGTGTGTGTGTGTGTGTGTGTGTGTGTGTGTGTGTGTGTGTGTGTGTGTGTGTGTGTGTGTGTGTGTGTGTGTGTGTCCATGTAGCACCAGAAATAGGGATGGGTGCTGAGAAGAGGGGAAGAGTACCAGCTGGGCAGTTGAGTGACGGGTATGCGGGCGTACATAGGAGAGGGGAGGGTACGAAAGCGTTTGTTCTGCTCAGTACTGGCCAGTGGAAAGAGATATGAATGACTGGGTGGGGTGTCTTTAAATGCGACTAGCCCTTTCATTCCGGGGCATAGCTTTGTGAGAGTATGTGTGTGTATTTGGAGTTATTGGGTGTCTGCTTCGCTAGCATGTGTATAGCGCATAC
>JAPMLY010001008.1:0-12500 GCA_026401115.1 Tetraselmis chui
ACAATGACATGGTATCATGTTCTTCTCAAGTACTAAACACAGAAATTACAAATTTTCTTGAGGGGGGGTGCCCTAAAAGGGTAGATTTGATTAGCAGAATGGCCTTACATTCGCAACACATTGGATCACGGTTGACGAGACGAATCCTATGCACATTAACAGGCAAGCAGGGTATAAAACAAATTCAGCAATAAATGTTGATGATAAGCCCTAAAGCCGATGCACTACTCGTCACACAATAAATGAGGCTGGAGGAAAAAAGGACGATACATATTATTATGGCAGGGGACATTAATCTTATTACTTGTCTCTTGGGAACGCGCACCAATCATCGGTGTCTCGCGATAAATATCTGTTTAAAAAAAATCAATAATCAGGGTCGTCGGCTGCTACAGGTAGTACTTTTAAGGGCGTAAAGGATGAAGGCAACAATATGCTCGCATCCATGCTCCATGCTCACATCCAACTATCGCTATGTCTCTAGAAGTAGGCAGGTCGCTTGTGAGACATGTTAGAAGCTTGAGCGCTCCAATTGAGAATGTTGTTGTCTGCAAGTCTTTGTCGATAATGACTGCTGCGGACTGATAAACGCGACAGAAAATGGTTAAGCTGCCGTACCCGCGCGCATACGCCCTTCCCCATATATCACCGCCGCCGGTAGTAGCAGGTAGTAGCTTGTTGATTGCTGGCGTCCTGCACGCCGTCGACCAATATGTCATACCGCCGTGGCTGACTCGCCGCCACTGTCTTCGTTGTCTCGCGCGCTGTGCCATATTCTTGATATTGCTGTTGGCTTATAATTCGGCGGCATCCATCGTAGTCAAGGGCGTAGGAGAAGGGGGCTGCTGAATTATGGCCTCAAAGCCGCCGCCAGCCCCCGTCCTCGCTCCGAAGTGGTCACGAGCGTATGCCAGCCACTCGAAGTAGAGGATATCAGTCGAAAGCTGCGGAGTGTACGGCTCGCAGGCGGATAGCGAGCTGCGCATGGACGAGCAGCAGCTATTACTATTACTGATGCAGCTGTCTTTTTTACCACTATTGAAGTCGCTTGTCGTTGATGATGCTGGCTTGGTTCCTGAGTTGGAGAAAAGGAGTCCGGATAGAGCGTTGTTATCCTCGCACTCATAACGCTTCGCGAGTGTTGCTAGATCATTGCACTGGCGTAGCATCAGCTGCTGCCGCTGAGTATCATCGAAGGAGCGTGCTAGCTCGCCAGGTGGTAAAACTATTGTAGTGTAGAGCGTAGAATAACAACTTGAACTTGACGAGTTGGAATCAGGGAGAACTGTGTCCGGTGCCGAAAATAATGATTTTTCTGTCGCCGCACGGTCTTCGTCTACGACAGGATGGGTATGAGCACCAGTATGTTTAATGTCCACTTCGCGGGTTCTGGAGCTTTCGGTGGTTGCCTGTTGATGAGCGAGTGTTGATTCACATTTATTCACGTTGAAGCCCACCACACGGAGGATGCATTCGTCGGCGGGGGGAGGCTCCATTCCACGACGAGCTTGAAACAGAGCTATGTATAGCGGAGCCGCCTCTGCGTTTAGCGACCAATTTGCGGTAGTAATTGGATGCGCCGTGCGTTATTTCCTGGTTTAAGGCCTACAAACTACGACCTGATATCCTGGTTCAGTATTGTCGCTCGGTCAGTCGATATCGTTTCTGCGCGAGCTTGAGAATATAGCGAAGAGCAAGCAACAACACAATAATAAGCCAACACGCAAAGACTACCTGGGTGTAAAGAAGGCGCAAGCGTTTGGTCGTCTGACCTAAACCCACTACCGTTGTCTAGCAGGAGGACTGTGTGGCCTGCCTGGCAAATGGTAAATAAATACTCAGCTCTGCTGCTGGTGAAAGCTGCTCTGCTGTTGGTATCGGAAATAACACGGATGATGGTGCTTCGGGACAACGCTACTACCGGTATATATACAGGTACAGGTACTCGTGGCTGTGGGGTACCTGTATATGCTTGTCCGGCAATATCACATGGCCAGTGAAAACAAACTACCGTCAATTTGGTATCGTATATGATTCTGTCGATCTTCATTCGGGATTAAGGATTTATATTTGATTAACAGCAGCAATAAAGGTATCACTAAAATTCATTCCCACCGTGTTTCCTGATATCGATTTAAATATATCGGTACAGACCTGTATGTGTGTGTGTGTGGCGCGCGGGCAGCGCATCCTTTTTGCTTACCCGTACCTGTACCTGTACCTTTACATGTACCTGTACCTGTACTTATACCTATACATGTACATATATTGTACGTATAAAATATTAAGGCCAGTGACGCAGGTTTTAGTTGCGGCTTAATAAGAAGATCGTTAAGAGTGAGGGTGTAAGTAAACGAGAAAGCTAATAAAGGGTAGGGGGGTATGCTCATGACAGACACAACGTACAGGTACCAGGGAATATCGTCATTTGTCACCAGTAGGACCGTACAGGTGGTGGCAATCACATGACAATCGAATGAGCCGGGCCAGGGCTGCGTAGGGCTCTGGAACCGGTGGATGTTGCAGTGTTGCAGCGCACGTGCCATCCAATTAACTCGGATGTAGCGATATTATTCTAGCGACAAAAAATGATGACGCAATGGGAAAAGCATGTAAAAATATAAACAGCGCTGCTCCGCTTCCTATAAAAAGGGTGCCAAAATTAGTATCTGTCAAAAAATTTATTGTAAGGAATATACCTGTTGAAGTGCCTGAGTCAAGACTAACACAAGGTACTACAAAATCAGGAGTTAATGTACTGGACTGATGTAGAAATTATCTAGTACATAATTACAGTGACTGTTCAGATCAGATGTGGGATCTGAACAGACAGGCAAATAAAACACAACACAACTGTCTGCGCAACCACCGAGGTAATGTGCAGTTTCTCTCAGGAGGGGGTCGACACAGCCCTCTCAGTTTCTTATCGACAGGACACATCAGCTAGGGCTCTGCTGTCCTGTCATTCAATACTAGAGCAAAACTAGCTAGACTTGTGTGGACTTGCTGCAAGCTAGGTCATGTCATGAGCTTGCAGCCCCACTTGTAAATCACTTCCTTGTTTCCCTCAAGATTCAACAGTCTCAGCCTCCTTCTGCATCACACACACACACTGCTTAAGTCTGAAACTTCATTAGGTTATGGGCCCTCGGACTTAGGAATCTTCCTCTGCTCAGCCTTAGCTAGTGTCGTTGCATCGTGGTGCCGTAGTATCGTCCCCCTTGTGGACTCGCCTCTGTGCTCATTCTGGTTGTCAGTCAAACACAACCTTCTTCAGCTGTGTCGTTCCGACCCCTTCCTTGTCGAGCCTCTCGACTCGTTCATTCATTGGACTCTCCTTCCAGTCGCCCCTGCCGACTGTACCGTATTTTTTTTTCTTTCCTGTGCTCGCCTCCTTTCTGAAACACGATGACACCTCCCTCAAGCGATGATGGCGATACTGCTGGCCTCTATCGAGACGCTGGGTCGGGTGATGTGCCAACCGCCTCCACACTCCTGCGGTTCAAGGACTTCAAGCACCTCACGCTCAGGAATGCCAAGGACCCGACTACCTTCTTAGTATGGTGGTTACAGTTTAAGGCGGAAGTTTGTAACAAACCGGGGTTTGCTGATTTTTGGTCGCCGACCTCCACCTGCTCTGCTCAACACCATGCGAGTGTCCTGTCGATACTTACGCAAGTTATTCAGGACAATCAGGCCAAGACCAAGCTCCTGCGCTTTGTGTCGAGTGATGACCCTCACCGTGGTCGACGGGCTGTCGACGGTCTTCTCGCAGCATTCCTCCCGTCCCCGAGGTTTCGCTCTGCCATCCTCAATCAGGCCATGTACCTTCCGATGCAGCGCGCTGAAGACCTCACTGACTTCGAGAACCGGCTCAACCTCGTCCGTATGGAACTCGAGCAGCTCCACAAACCCCCTGACGAATCTACCCTTGTCGTCGCCTTCATTCAGGGACTCCGTGAAGAATTTAAAACCGCTGCGCAACTTCTCTCCACCGGTGCTGTCGACGCCTTCACCCTTGATGATGCTGTTCAACACGTCCGTGACTCCATGCTCATCGTCTCCACTCCAGCGGATGTCCCTATCTCTGCTTTTCCTGCTGAAGCACATATCACTCCTGCCCCGGCGTCCGTAACCGCTGCCACCCAAGATGCCATGGCAGCTCAGCTCTCTACCCTTGCGGATCAAGTCAAGTCTCTCGCTGAGTCAGTAGCAGCAGTGTTGGCCTCTCCCTCTCGCTCCGGCCGCGGTCATGATAATCGTGATCCCATTGTGTGTACCTACTGCGACAGACGTGGCCACGCGGAGGTTGACTGCTTCAAACGCCAACGTGACCTGAAACGCAAAGCCGACGCTGGAGCTCCACCTGCGACCGCCGCTGTTGCTACCTCTGGTCCTATTCCGCCTGCGTCACCCTCACCACCAGCTGCAGGTGTCCCGTGGGCTATGCCAGCGTACCTTGCTCAGATGCCTTGTGTGGCTGAAGACACCTCCTTTGTGGCTGCCGATGTGTCGTTCTTTGATAATTTCCACGAGACCCCACTCTCCGTGGCATCTCCACTCACTCCCCTGGATGATATCTGCGACGATAACGAGGTCACCATCATCGCCTACGCTGATGACCTGCTCTTCACCTACTGCGATGCTGTCACACACTCCCGTGCTCAGTATACGCTACCGGACGACTGTCACTTGCATGGCAGCCTCTCACCCCCTTCAGATGACACAGATGACTGCCCGAGCCTTGTCGCGGACTCTGACGATTTATTCTTTGCGGATGAGGATGACGATGTCATTCAGATTGCTGCTCGTACTGCCGCCCGCCCTCTGACGGTGCTGTTACATGACACTCGTTCGTCTGTCGCCTTCTCGTCCTCCTCACTCTGGACTCCTGGGAGCTGTCGGCCACCCGTTGACACCCTTCAGCAGCAAGACCGTGACCCACCTCATGCTGGCACTTGGGCTCTCGTTGCTCACCCCTCTCCTGTTGGTGCACCTTCAGTCGCAGCTTCACGTGATCTTCCCATTCCTTGTCAGACTCCACATGTATCACTTGCTGCTGATCTTGCAGCCATTGCCTCCTACGAGGCTGATGAAGCATACGCCCGTGCTTGTGGAGCCTACGAGTCCTCGTGGAATCGCTATAACACCGTCTCCACCCGCTGTCCCTCTCGTTCTAGACCAGCTCCTCCTTCGGCCTCTTCCGTGGACCCCCTTCCTGTTCTGGAACAGCTGCTGCCTTCTCCGTACTCTGACTTCGGGTCCCGGTTTCGAGCCCTCTTCGTCGATGACCTCTCTGATGATGAGGACTCCTTTGAGGCTCTACTTCCCGTCCGTGCCCCTGCGTGCACAGATTCCTCCACTACGACTGCTCCGGTGTTGCAGATTGCTTCCTCCCCTCCAGAGTCTAGTGAGCATCCTACTTCCGCAATGATTGCTGGTGCATCCTCTCCTACAGTCCCCGGCATCTCCTCTATCCCTCCTGATCAGTCTGTCTTCCGGGCGTGTCGGCGTCCCCTCCACGTGCTGTCTCTGTGTAGTGGCGGCATCCCGGGTATTATTACTCACCTCGTCAAGAGAGACTTCACCTGCCAGCTGCTCTCCGTCGTCGACATCGACCCTTCTGCTCGCTCTTCCATGGCGTCAGCCCTTCTGCAACTGTCGCAATCCTTCCCAGATCGCCTTCCTCCTTCCGCCATTGCAGACCTCCACACTCGGCTTCCTCATGATGTCTCCTGCGTCACCACTGCACAACTGGCTCTTCTACCCCATGTGGACATTCTACTTGCGTCCCCTCCCAGCCGCTTCTTCTCCGGTTCCTCCAGTCGCCCCGTCCCTGACGTCCAGCGTGACACCCTCTGCAACCCCATCGCTTCCCCTTTCCTCTCATGCTGCCGTATCATCTCTCAGCTTGCAGTCCTCCAAGGTTCCCTCAACTACATTCTTTTCTCAGTACCTGGCGCGGCGCGCATCCCCGCCCTTCGCGCCGCCCTTGGTGACCCCATTCTCGCCCGTGCCCATGAACTTGGATCTACTGCTCGTCAAGACTCCCTCGTCTGGACCAACATTTGCCCTCAGTCGGACCTTCAGCGTCACTATCGCACCTCCCTCTCCCAACCTCTGTCTGTCGGAGCCCTTCTTTCGACACATGGCTTCACCCCTTCGTGGTCGGCACCTCCTCGCCTCCATGACAGTGTATTCCCACGCTTTACCTCCGCTGCGGACTCACCTCCCTATCGCCTTCACCCCTCCGGCCCCGGCCGGGGTATGCTCCTTCACCGCGGTATTTGGACGGCTCCTTCCCCCTCCATTCGTGCTGTCGCCATGGGCTACCCTCTCGACGTCATTTCCTCGTCAACCCTTTCTGATGCTGTCTGCTCTGGTCTTCTTGGACAAGCCGTTGACTCCAACACCTGCAAGTGGCTTCTGGATGCCATCTCGTCCTCCGAACTCACTGACTCCGCTCTCGTCGGCTCCTTGACCTTCTGTGATGTGTGGGTATTTGACACTGGTGCTACGTCTCACATGACTGCCCACTTCACGGACTTCGCAGACTTCCGCTCTATCCCTCGCCGCTGGGTCAACGGGCTCGGTGCCTATGCTGTTGGTGAAGGTACCATTCATCTCTTCTTTCAGGACGCCTCGGCTTCCTCTGTTCGTGTCCGGCTGGACCACTGCCTCTACGTTCCTGATCTCCTCACCAAAACCAATGGCGATATATGCCGTCTCTTCAGCAGTCGGCAGGCCTGGGATGCCAACGCTTCCCTCCAGATTACCCTCACGTTTGATGCTCCCATTATGACGCTCCCTGATGGCACAGTTATCCCTATCCAGACTCAAGGTCGTCTTCTGTCCATTCCCTCCCACGTTCTTCACCCTACTCCGCGGAACCACTCCCCACTTCCCCCCCCTTCTTCATTGCTGGCGTCCCCCACCCCCCCTACCCCTAATGCGCAGCAGCTGTGGCATGCTCGCCTTGGCCATCTCAGTGGGCGCGGCCTTTCTGCCCTCATTCGCGATGGCATCACTGACCTTCCCAGCCGACCATGTGTTCTCCCCTTCTGTCGAACATGTGCTACCATCAAGTCAACAGTCGCCCCGCGCCCTCGAGGACTTCACCCCAAACCCACTGAACCGTTTGAGCGTTCTGGCTGGGATTTCTGGCAGAATAATACCACCTCCTTACAGGGCAATGTTTACTCCTGTGGAGCCATCGACTAGGCTTCCTCTATGGTTGCCTTGTACTTCTGCCGCTCCCGGAGCTCCGCCGCCGCTTGTTTCCGTGCTTACCGCACCATGGCCTCCTCCCTTGGCTACCGCCTCCAGTCCGTCCGTCTTGATAATGACACCGCCTTCCGCAGTCAAGACTTTATCACTGCCTGTGATGAATCCTCTACGGCCCGTGAGTACGCGGCACCCTACAGTCAATTTCAGAATGGGTTAATCGAGAGAACGTGGTACACCCTCTCCACATGGGCCCGATGCATGCTTGATTATGCAGGCCTCGGCTCTGACTTCTGGGAATTTGCTATGGCTGTGGCTGTCCATCTGCACAATCGCACCTTTCGTCGAGGCGTCAATGACATTCCTCTTCGCCTCCTCACCGGCGCCACTCCTGACCTCTCCTACCTGCGCACCTTTGGCTGTCCAGCCTTTGTGCACGTCCCCCGTGCAACCCGTCCGAAGACTGCTCCCTCTACCCGTGAAGGCATCTTTGTCGGATATTCCCCGGACTCCCCTGCTTGGCTCGTATGGATGCCGGACACCCGTGTCGTCCTCGCCAGCCGCAGTGTCGCCTTCCATGAGGCTGATCGCCTTGGTCGTTTCGACCCTTCCATTCCTGATGAATGGCCCATTTCCACCCCTACTTCTCATGCTCCACCCTCCTCTTCACCATCTTCTCAGGTGCAGGATGCCTCGCCCAGTTCAGCTCGCCTCTCATCTCAGGAGGGACTTCCTGTCTGTCACTCTGACAGTGACTCTACCGACGATGACATCCGTTCGGACGCCACCTCCAGAGTCATGGTCCACCCCCGCTCCTCCTCCTGTGCCTTCCACTCCCGACCACTCTGCCGCTCGACCGAGCCGTGTTATCAAGCCCAACGTCCGCCTCCCGGCTGCTGAATATCTATTTCCTCAGCGGGGCTATCAGCCTCCGGCGGCTCTCCTTTCCAGTGACTCTGCAGTCGACCCTCCTACATATCAAGCGGCCATTAGTTCCCCTGATGCGGCGGATTGGCTTGCTGCCATTCAGTCCGAATACGACTCTCTCATTGGTCGTCGAACGTGGGATCTTGTCCGCCTGCCCGTCGGTCGCAAAACTGTCAGATGCAAATGGGTATTTAAAACAAAACGACATGCAGATGGCTCCGTTGCTCGCTACAAGGCGCGCCTCTGCGGAAAGGGCTTCTCTCAAGTCCACGGTCTAGACTTCAATGAGACGTTTGCCCCTACCGTCAAGTTCACTACTCTTCGAGTCATATTCTCCCTTGTGGCACACCTTCGCCTTCACTGCGAACAAACCGACGTCGACTGTGCCTTTCTCTACGCTGACCTGGACGAAGAAATTTACATGGATCAGCCAGAAGGTTTCCATCAGCGCGGTGAGGATGGTGCACAACTTGTCTGCCTCTTGAAGAAGAGCATTTATGGTCTGAAGCAAGCGCCTCACAACTGGCATCGTCTCCTCAACCGCTTCCTCCTCACTCAGCAATGTGTGCAACTTCGCACTGATCCTGGGGCTTACGTCTACCGCTCCCCTTTGCAGTCAGGAGGGGGTGTTGATCCTTTGCGTTCTCATGACTGCACGTCTCCCGCTCTCGACAGTATCTTCAGCATCATTGCCGTATACGTGGACGACATCCTCATCTGTAGCACGTCCCCGGAATGGATCTCTGAGTTCAAGACAGCATTGGGCAATCAGTTCGACATAAAAGACTTGGGACCCTGCAAGTGGCTACTCGGCATGACCATCGAGAGAAACCTCACAGACAACACCCTCACCATTCACCAAGCCAGTTACATCCGGGAACTATTGCAACGTTTTGGTATGACTGATTGCAAACCTGCAGCAACACCGACATCAGCGAATGACCCACGAGAGTCTCCCCTTCTTGACGACACAACTTCTACGCTCTACCGCAGCGTCGTTGGAGCTCTACTCTATGCGTCAGTGGCAACTCGCCCAGACATCACCGAAACAGTTAACAGACTGTGCAGATTTATGTCCAAGCCCACAGTTGCGCACATGGAGGATGCGAAAACATGCCTAAGGTACCTTCAGCGCACCACTACCAGAGGCATCACATTTGGAGGGGAAGAGCTCAAATTACATGGGTTCAGTGATGCCAACTACCCGACCACCTATCCTAGTGGATGCCGTGCAACAAGTGGCTACGTCTTCTTCCTGTGTGGGGGCGCTGTGAGCGCGTGCTCCCGTCTGCAGCCACTTGTCACGCTGTCCACCGCTGAGGCAGAATACCAGGCTCTCAGCCTTGCTGTGCAGGAGTCTATGTTCCTGCGACAAATGCTCAGTGAGTTGGGTTACCCGCAACATGATGCTACACCCATCGGTGAAGACAATCAGGCATGCATTTTCATTGCAACTACGGCCAGCACCTCCAGCAGGACTAAACATCTGGATATTCGCCTCCACTTTGTACGAGATGCGCATCAAGGTGGATTGGTCAAAATCTACTATGTCCCGAGCACTGAGATGCTTGCAGACATCTTCACAAAACCCATTCCCAATCCACAGTTCGAGAAAATTGTCTCAACTGTGATGCGTTGCTCTGTTGATTAATTCCTCTGTTACAAAAATGACAGTCTGCTCCTCAGTCAGGGGGAGTGTTGAAGTGCCTGAGTCAAGACTAACACAAGGTACTACAAAATCAGGAGTTAATGTACTGGACTGATGTAGAAATTATCTAGTACATAATTACAGTGACTGTTCAGATCAGATGTGGGATCTGAACAGACAGGCAAATAAAACACAACACAACTGTCTGCGCAACCACCGAGGTAATGTGCAGTTTCTCTCAGGAGGGGGTCGACACAGCCCTCTCAGTTTCTTATCGACAGGACACATCAGCTAGGGCTCTGCTGTCCTGTCATTCAATACTAGAGCAAAACTAGCTAGACTTGTGTGGACTTGCTGCAAGCTAGGTCATGTCATGAGCTTGCAGCCCCACTTGTAAATCACTTCCTTGTTTCCCTCAAGATTCAACAGTCTCAGCCTCCTTCTGCATCACACACACACACTGCTTAAGTCTGAAACTTCATTAATACCATTATCTAAACTAATCAAAAGACATCAATATGACAATTCAAGGATTAAGCATGTGTGTTTAGTCGCACGCGCTGGCGCTCGCGTGCGTGCGTGCGCGCGCGTGTGTGTGTGTGTGTGTGTGTGTGTGTGTGTGTGTGTGTGTGTGTGTGTGTGTGTGTGTGTGTGTGTGTGTGTGTGTGTGTCTTGTGTGTGTGTGTGTGTGTGTGTGTGTGTGCATTGTATACATGTAGGTATGTGTGTGTATGTATGTATGTACGTACGTGTGTGAGTATGTATGTGTGTATGTATGTTTGTATGTACGTGTGGAAGGTGGGGTTCATCTTGGGCCGTCACACGACTACATTCCAAGATGGGACTCATCGGGTATCGATTTAGCGACCTTTTACGTATTAGGTGTGCGCTTTACCGACGCATCGGAAAATAATGGATGTTGGTGAGTGCCCTATTGAACCATGCAAACACAGTTAGTGTGGAAGATAACTTATGCAAACGTAGTTACAGTCATAGTCCCGCAAACGGAACAGTCACGGCGACAACCAGCCTAAAGGCGTGGTGTCGGGACAACAGAAGTGAGAGAGCTGTAGCCTAGCGACAGCCATGTACCGAGTCAAACAGTTTATCGGTATGTCCGATCTAGACATGTACTAATCATATCTAGAGTAGCTTACAGTAGCTATCTGCAACTAATACGTATGCGGTATTACTTACAACACTCCCCCTGCAGGTAGCTACGGGATGAAGCGTTGCATTGGGTCTTGTCCTCCGAGGATCGCACTTCGGTGTCTTGCAAGTGCAGTTCCTGGGAGGAATTTGGTGAGCATGTCAGCGTCGGCAAAGTCTGTGAGTTGGAGGATGTGGTCCATGCCCCCCCCCAACGGCAGGCGCATGTCGATGGTGCCATGAAGGTAGCGGAGGACCTTTTGCAAAGCGTGCCAATGTGCCTCCGTGGGTGAGGCTTGGGCGGAGCCAAGGATGCGCAAGACCGTGGAGACAGCGGGGCGCGTGCAGACGGGGGCGTAGTGGGGGCTGCCCAAGAGACTGGGTTGGACGTCTGGGTCAAAGTCGGGGGTTGCGTGTGTCGGTCGGCCGATGACCATGGGGTCAATGGTGGGGGGCGACGACGGCCACGGGGGGTGTGGTCGCCACGCTGGGCTGGGGAAGAATGTTGTCCATGGAAGTGAAGAGGTGGGCCACCGGGAAAGGGAGAGCGGCCGGCCATGGAAGGCGGCGGGGCGTACGGATGCGGGTGGTCACGGGAGGGGACGCCGTGAGATGGCGCCTCCGGGATGAGAGGTATGGGGTGGTGAAGGGCATATCCAGCGGGGGGGTAGGGGGGGGGGGTGGCGGGAGTTGTTCAACCGCGATGTCGTGACGCAAGGGGTCGCGGTGTAGGGCATAATCAGCGGGGGGGTATTGGGGGGTGGTGGGAGGTGTTCAACCATGAGCTCGGGACGCGAGGGCTCGCAGTGCGCATCGGGACGGCGCTGTGCGACGGTGGGGTCGCCAACAGGAGCTGCATCGGTAGCTGCAGACAAGGCCGACTGTGCGTCCGGTGGGGCGTAGCCAGGCTGGGTATGCACAAGCATGGGGAGGGTGTGCACGTCGTGGCTGTCCCGAAAGTGCCCGAGCTGAGTATCGTGGCGGCGCTGAGCGACAGGGGGGTGCGGATTAGCACCCGCAGCAGGAAGAGCAACAATGGCGGCCGACCGCGAGTCGAGGCACGCTTCAAGGCGCGTCAGTTGCTCACGGAGCAGCGCGAGAATACCCTGGGTGGTATCGAGATTTCTCTGCTGAGAGCCTGGGTCAGGGGAATCATGAGGTGAAACAGGCGGAGTTTTCGGCGCCATTTCGACAGAGGGCGAAAAAGAAAGAGCTGGAGAAAAAACAGGCAGCGGTAAAAACCGCTAGCCGGACTCGTGCCTAACAACGGTTTCAAAGAGACGGCATGATGCCCGCCGACCCCTCGGCATGTAGCCCCGGGGTGTCTCAGAGCACCTTCTCTGTATCCTCCACCCAGTGTGGGGCACAAGTCGAGGACAAGGCCATGACAGGTGGAGCGCTGCGCTGGCGGCTGAGTCGCTAAGATGATATAAAAATAAAAAGGTAAGCTACGGCTGGCGTGCAACCTGTGGATGCGTATTCACCCGACAGTGCGCCCCCCCGTTCGCCCGCTTGGACCTGTGTGCACCCTGTCCACACACGACGAGTGCGT